>OOFB01038258.1:7779-31390 GCA_900323305.1 Trachyrincus murrayi
TGTGTGTGTGTGTGTGTGTGTGTGTGTGTGTGTGTGTGTGTGTGTGTGTGTGTGTGTGTGTGTGTGCGCCTGTGCATGTGTGTGTGTGTGTGTGTGAATGAATGTCTTATTATCTCTGTATTATGTATGACTGTCCCTGCATGTCTGTCTGCCTATCTGTCTGTGCCTGTCTGTCTGTCCCTGCCTGTCTATCTGTGCCTGTCTGTCTGTCTGTCCGTGCCTGTCTGTCTGTCCCTGACTGTCTGTCTGTCTGTTATTGCCTGTCTGTCTGTCCCTGCCTGTCTGTCTGTCTGTCCGTGCCTGTCTGACTGTCTGTCTGTCTGTCCCTGACTGTCTGTCTGTTCTTGCCTGTTTGTCTGTCCCTATATATCTGTGGGTGAATCATCGGTGTGTCAGGTTACTCTCCTTCCTGTCCTGTCCTCCCCTGATGGATGATGTGTGGATGAGCCAACAACACGTGTCCTCGTAGCCCCATCTCGCCAAGAAGCCTTTACTCAGCTGCCAAATGCCTAGAGATCCCGAGACTAGACTAGAGTAGAGTAGGGTTGTAGGGATGTAGTCCAGGCTAATGTGTGACAAAATAAAACCCTCTTTAATGAAGATGAGAGAATATGTCCTTGTCCGCGTGGACGTTCAGGGTTTATTTTTGGTAAAAACAACAAACAAAAATTGCATTAATTAAAAAGAACAATTCGTATTTCAATAAAAATACATTTAAGTAATATATTGAATTGGACAGATTTAAATATTGTTGTCTGTCTGCCCCCCCCCCGTTGTGATTTAAAATCTCCTCCATTCGCCGTTGCCATAGAAACTGGGATTGGATGTCTACAGTTGGGAGGCAGGACACCCTGTTAGTGGATCGGATGTCATTGTGCTGTGCTCATCATGAACACTTTAGCTTGATCATGCCTTCCAGATGTTGATATTCAGACTAAGACACGCCCTCGTTTGGAGAACATTAAGGGAAGGTGTCCTGTGCATTGGGTGAAAGAAAGATGGCAGCCAGGCAGGGTCATGTGCCGTTGGATGTAAATAAGGCTAACATGGCTAACATGTGGCCGGCAGACCTAACCGGGACAAAGAGATGACGTATGATAAGACGATACTTCATCAACCCCGAGGGGGATGCAGGTGTACAGCAGTACAAGTAGGCCTACAATGTACAAACAATTTTGGTTAAAAATGCAACTACAAATCGGGAGGAAATAATTTTTTCGGTTTTGTTGTCTCAAGCTCAACCCACTGTCCGCTAGGTGTTATAACAACATTGCACTATTGTTTTTGTTCTGTAGTAATATTGTATGTTACTACTATCTGTGGTACCATAGCTTTATTTCCTCATAAAATATACAAATTGCAATACTGTATGATATAATAGCATCACAATGTATGTACTAGGCTGCATTGCCAGACCCATGTTCTCTGCTAGTCGGTTACACCCTATTCCTGCCAGCCTCCTCTCTCCCCCTCGCTGGAGCCCAGGTCACCCACCCAGAGCAGGAGGTGACGGGGGTCTGTGACCACGGGGACCAGCTGAGGAGCAGAGAGAGAAGAGAGAGGCTTCAAGCGCCACTCTTCATTATTCCTCCCTGCTCTGCTTTTAAAAGTCTGTTGGCATGGCGATGAGCAGACCTCATAATGGTAGCAGCTGGGGGTGTGTGTGTGTGTGGCAGGGCAGGTACTAATGAGACGTAACACTGAGGGCATGGGGGTGTTTCGGGGGGGCCCAGCATGTTGCCCCACTTGTAAGATTTGCATGTCTATTACCTTGATCCGCAGTGTGTGTGGTATCTTCAGTGTTTCAAATGAAAGGGTTTAAGCATCTGGTAAAAGCTATTTTTTAATGTGTGTGTGTGTGTGTGTGTGTGTGTGTTTTGGAGCAGTTAGGCTTGTGGCTTTGTGTTTGATCTATAAATGACCAGTTGTGTGTGTTCCTTCTGCCTCCTCCAGGTCCTCCGTACCCATGTGATGGTGCGTGTGGGTGGGGGCTGGGACACCTTAGAGCATTATTTGGACAAGCATGATCCCTGTCGCTGTGCTGCCTTCGGTGAGGTCACTTCCTGGTTCCTGTACACTTCCTGTCAAAACAACTTACCAACTGTTCCTTCAAGAGAACTTATATATATGTACTTATCATATGGAACCGGTTTCCCTAGATCTGCTGCACTGTGCTCAAGGCTATGATTCTCACTGTTGATAGAAAAAAAAACCTGGAGATGCAATGCAGTGGACCTGATTAATTACTGAATGTAATTATAGTGAGGAGAGCAGGGTGTTTAACTGTGTTCAGTCCCCACCTGTAAGCATCTTTGACTGATCCTCAAGCTTAAAATCTCTTTTTCTAAATGACTGTTTAGTATTATATCAAATATTTGGTCCTTACAAATTTAGTGTCTTGTATTATGTCAAAGTAGACCACTTGCTTGTTGCATGCACCATTGTTAATAATGCTAGTGAATAATTATGTTATCAAAGTCTGTGTGCCCGAGCTTTGATTGCCTTGCAACTATACAGACTTATCACCCAATTACATTAACAAGAGCAGACAACTGCCAGAGCTCTTCATACCAGCGTAGTGTAGCGGCCTGCCAGCGGAGAGGCAGCTGAGAGATGAGGCCCCTGGTCAGGCTTGTCATCCACCGCTCCACGAAACTGAATGCTATCATCACAGGCCGCACAGGGCAGCTGACATTAGGTCATGCATGAAGCTAACACTTCTCATTAAGAGAGATCATACAGAAACAACACACTGCACAAATGTGAACCAGCTCTGGTCTTCAGCTGCTGAGCAGTGTTAATGTTGACGATAGTTCAGGGTATACGTTTTATTTTGGGCGTATGTATTTTTTCCATCCATATCCAGAAGCATATCCTTATTTGGAAGATATGTCCACTTTCTTAAATATTTTGTTTTAATCTAACATACATGATGCTTATAAATGACCTATGCAAAGATAACTTTAAATTACGTATTGTATTGAATGTGGACATCGGATTTTGATAGACAAAGAAAAACAATGTAATTTTAAATGTATATCAATATCATTTCATGCTTCCTGTTAATATCATGCGGCCACGCTTCTAATGATATATTAGATATATATAGATATATGATAATATTAGGGCAGGACTAAACATAGGCAGGCTGTGTATTGATCCTTCAGGAGTTGATTGAATAGATTAAGAACAGTCCCAGCAGTGTCATCAACATTATCTGTGATTCAAATGTGAGCCTGCCAGGACTTGATGACGGCATGGAAAAAGGAAATGAGCCGACACTGCGTTTTGTGTCTTTAATGCTGTTGTCTTGAATACTTAAAGCAAAGCCTGCATCACAGGCTGCCCATCACTCTCATCCATCTCACCTGGGTCTCATTGTGTTTGTCTGTAGCTCACCGCTACCACCAGGCTAAAGCCAGCAGCCAGGGCCAAGGAGGCCACAGCAAGTCCTCCAGCGCCCACTCCTCTCGGTCTACCAGCCCGGGGCCTCACAAAACCCCCGACAGACGGACCCTGGAGACCGCCTCCGCCTCATCCTCCTCAAACCGGCTGGGGCGGTCCCACCACCCCCCCAACGCTGCCGCTAACGAGCCAGAGCCCGGCACCGCACGGCCGCTGTTGCCCCGACCGCCGCGAGACCGCTCAGAACCGCGCCAGTTCAACCCTCTCAGGTGAGTCTTGTGTCGGCCAGTTCAACCCTCTCATATAAAGGCACACATAAAACAAAGATAACACATCATGCATCTACTTTAGTTGAGTATAATTAGTTTAGTATAGTTAGTTGAGTATAATTAGTTTAGCATAGTTAGTTGAGTATAGTTAGATCAGACCGGAGCTGATTTATCTAATCTCAGGTGACATTGTCTCGACAAACAGGCTCTTGCACCCCCTAGTGGCTAGAACACAACAATCCGCTCTGTTTGACCTCATCGCCCCGCTGTGCTGTGGTATCCACCCTCCACTCTCTTCTCTCTGATTTAGTTTACTTAATTACACTTCTCAAGAGAGCTGTTAATCAGGCTTTTGTTTGCCATGCTCTTTCCATGGCACACACTTGTTGTTTGACTTAATTCATGTGACGCCAATGGTGGAATAAAAAGTGTCTCCTGGTTTGTTTGGATCCAAATTCCTGACATAGTGCTGTTGTGTTGTGAGCACCGGCATGGCCAATAGAAAGCCCTCCCTTTGAATATATGCAGATAATTAGATCCTATAAACCCTAGCTAATGTTGAGTTAGTCACATACCTTCCTGATACGTCAGTGCGTGGAGGCGCCATTGTTTAACACAATTTGGGGGCCTTGGGTTGGTTTACTTTGGCTCCCGGCCACGGTGTTGCTCGGTTACCGCAGTAAGCGATGGCCGAGGCCAGACGTCAGGGAAGCAGTGGTAGGTGGGGGCGGGCCTCCTCCTTCAAGTTGGCCAGACCAGATAAGGCTGGATAATCTGACCACCAGACAACTGTTCAACTGCTAAGTAGGGAAGTAGGTCAACAGGTGGGCTTCAGGCTAACAGAGTGAGGCACAACAGAAACACCCCTCGTTGTTTCACTTGCTCTTTGCCTTTTTCCAAAGGAATCTGGATACTCCGATTTTTATGTAATTTTAGTTTCCCCCGAGTTTTAGCGGTTGTCTGTTTTACGATGTTACGTGGTGAAATATACAACCTTGTTAATAAATCGTCTTCTTCTCCTTCTTCTGATTATCGATATTATTATTAATATTATTATTATTATTATTAGTTGTAGCAGTAGTAGAAATATGACACAAATGCCATTGTTACATTTTACAACTCTACAGTACCGTTAGCACACTGTGAAAAAAAGTATCTGTAAATTGTTTATTTTTTTGCTTGAGGAGCCCAGCCAGAGCAACAGTGCACTTCATGGTTATGTTATATACATGACCTTTAACCCTGCCCCAGCCTGCTCACGTCTTCTCTCTGTAATGCCCTCCCCTGACCCCTGCAGGTAGCAGCCCCCCATGGGCTGGTTGAGTGCCTATAGGGTGGGCGGTGGCACATGACTAGGGCTCGTCCAATGGACCGAGGGTAGAGGATATTTACTGTAAACTGCTGGAACCTTTCCTTCAAACAAACAGCTCAGAGAATGTCAAGAATGCCTAGAAATGTAATGCGTGCAATTTTCCAAATGTTCTAACATTAAAAGTATAATCATTTTGACCTATACGTATATATAAAGTATATATTACATGTTTCCATGTCTCCTTTTCTCCTCTCCCTGTTGCAGGAATAGGGAAACCATATTGCCCCTGACGAGGCGTCTCTCAGGGGACAGTGACTCCTCTACTGCTTCATCAAAGGGAGGAGGAGGAGGGGGAGGGGGAGGAGGAGGTCGGTACTCTCTGGCCAACACCTCCCGTCGCTCCGGCGAGGAGGTGGTCCTGCTCGTCAACCGCAAGGAGGGAAAGCACGTGATTGAAAGGCCTGGAGCGGCTGCCGTTCCGGCCACGCGGCCCCCGGTGCCCCGCGCACGCAGCCAGTCCCGGGAACGCCCCGCCCCTTCCATCCTTAAACCCAGCCCCCCGCAAGGACCCTCTGACGGGCCCCGGAGCTCCCGTACAGAGAGGGGCCGCTCTCTTGCAAACGAGGTCCCGCGTAGACTTCAAGCGGCTCGTTCCCACAGCCAAGGCAAGCTTCTCAACCGCACCCGCTCAAGCGATGCCAGCCCCGGGCCCGCATCGCGCTACAAAGACCCCCAGCCCCCACTTTCAGAAAGGAGGGAGGCCAAGCAAGTGCCCCCTTCTTCCCCTAGAATAGCTGGAGGCTTTGCCAAGAGACAGTCCTCTTCATGTTCCAACTCCCCTGTTAAAGGCCTGCAGAGCACCAGCAGTAGCCCCAGCAAGAAGACCACAGTGACCCCGAGACCGCCCGCCCCCCGCTCCCCCTGCGTAGGGAAAAACCGGCTCATGCCGCCGGTGACACCCGGAGGCCGGCGTTCTCCACACTCTTCCCCCCGCACCTCTCATCATCATCATCCTCCGCGCTCCCCGCGTTCCTTCCACAGCCCTCGCACCGCCGGCCGAGGCCACCACCACCACCGAGGCTGGTCTGGACCCGAACATCCCCAGGAGGAGACTGATGAGGACGGACCGGGCCTGGGGGTCCAGCTGCTGCCCGCTCTGAACCCCCAGGAAGAGCAGGACCTGTACCGCAGCTTCGAGGCAGAGTTCCTGGCCAACACCCAGCGGGTTGGAGGAGGGCGGAGCCGAGGGTCCGATGGAGCAAACGTCCCCACGCAGGCACAGCAGGTGGTCGGTGCACCTGCCGACCTTACCATCACTGACTCTGCCTATTCTTCTTCAAACTCGTCCACGTCCTCTCTGAATGTAGGCACCAAAATGGGAGCTCTGCCTGACCTTAGGGAATCAAAGAGGCCTATCCCACATCACTTTCAACTGGAGGACCCCTTGAGCTCACCGCATGGCCACATCCCAGGAGGACTACACAACGGGAGGCAAGGAGAGCTGGAGCACTGGGGGGAGCGTGAAGGGGCCCTCAAGAAGCTCCCAGCCATCTCCAGCTCTATAGAGGAGAGGGAGGCCATGGCATCATCTCTGGCCGGCCTTGGAGACACAGAACAAACCACACCACCCAATCAGATCTCCCCGCAACCGACTTTCAATTGTAGGAAACCAAATGGAGACTGCGGGGGTTGTCCCTCAGGACAGGGTCACCCTAGATGGGGCTCAGGTCCTGAGGGAGACGTCCCTCTACCGGATCAACAACCAAACCTGCCATACGATATGGAGGGCGGTGAGGAGGACAACAATGACCTTCCAGGCCCTGAGGAATGCCCTTCTCCGGTGGCCTTGCCGATCTCTGAAGACTGCTCTTACCAGGACTCTTCTAGTGAAAACTCCTCCATGTGTTTAAGCCTGAGCGAGTCCCATTCGGAGTCTTCCCCTCCACCCCCGACCCTGATGAATGGGACCAGCGATGGTGGGGTGGTCATGCGACCTAAGAAAGGACAGAAGAAGAGTGAGCGGGTCCCCTCCCTCTACAAGCTGAAGCTGAGGCCCAGGATAAGGTATGGTAAGCCCCGTACCGACAACCGGCCTGACAATAGCCCCTCCCGTATCCCCACGCCCGTCAGCTACAGAGATCTACAGACCCCTCACAGCACACCCCCGCCCTCTCCACGGGCATCCCGCTCCAGCGCTCAACCCCTCTCACACAAGACGCTGGCGAATATGAACAATACCCACTCACACTCGCCAGCCAACCAAGAGTTCTCCTTCCCTGCACAACCAGGGAGCATGGGTGCTGATGCTTGGATGTAGCTCATGATTGTGCTGTCCTAATGCTTACTGCTGTGTAAACACAAAACACCTGTAGGCCCACAGACAATAGGCTGTTGTTTTGTTATTTTTCTCCATTTAGACCCCTGATCCCAAAGTCATGATGGGGTTCATATTCCTTGCATTCAAGCCAAATTATTTATTACCAAAGGAATGATTTGTGATGTTAGGTTTACATTAATTTTAAAATGTTTTGAAGTGTATGGAGAAACATCAGCCAATCACAAGGTATTACACCCACATCACTCACCCACAGTAATCAGAGAGCGAGAGAGAGAGAGAGAGAGAGAGAGAGAGAGAGAGAGAGAGAGAGAGAGAGAGAGAGAGAGAGAGAGAGAGAGAGCATATGCAGTGCCATAAGGGGCATGGTTATGTGCCAGGGAGTTGAGAACATAACTCCACAGGCATTACAGCCCTGCAAATACATTAAGTGAAATGGCTCCCTCTTGTGGTTTTACAATATCTATGCTTGCATTTGTAGTCGAAATACTGGTCATTCAGCATTCATTGCTGACATTTCACAATATTAAAATAAGAATCACATACTGTAGTCACCTGCATCTTCCTCATCTTTCAGACGTATTACACACTATATATCACATATACAGGCCTACCAGCTTCTGTGCGTATTGAACTGTTTTCACTGTATCACAGCAGTCAATGTAATCCAAATAAGTAATTTTGCTTTTTTAAAGTTTTTATATTAGGTTAGTATGTCATTGTCACTGAAAAAACAATGTTCTTCAACTTGACTGTACGTGTGTGAACAGCTGTTTAAATGAATGTGTAAATATATGTGCAAAGTAACTCACAGAAAGATGTGGGTATTGTGTACATAACTTCAGCATATATAATGTACATATTTATGATATACAGTTGCTGCCTTAGCTATGCAATGTTGGTGTTGAAATGCCTCGACAATTCCCCTTGCCTTACGACATTCTAGCAAATGTATCTATTTATTTTTTTTCTCCAACAGTGAGGTATTTGCCATTTTTACTTAAAATAACATACATCTCATTAAATTCTGATTGTGGGATAAATAAATAAATAGATTTTCAGTTTGTAATGATCAAGATACAAATTATGTGTTAGCACTGAATTCTGGCTAACCTGTAGACCTACCTTCAGATCAATTATCAATTATCAAATAATAATATTGGAAATGATAGGTTATGTTTGAATGTTTTTTTTGATGAAGACCATATTTGCATTATGTAATGGGTGTTGACGTTATTAACAGGTTTAAGATGTAGGACATGTCTTTGCAGGTCGAAAGGTGGGAATTGCATTGTAAGGCTTTTTTGGAAGGTCAAAGGTCATACCTTTTTAAAATATTTTTAAAGAGTTGCATGCATTTCTTTCATATTTTATAACGATTTTCAAATTACTATGTTGTAAAATTGTAAAATACATGAATTGCTCCTTCACGTGTTAGCAAACCATTTTCCACATGTTTTTAGTGACAATTTCAAAACGAATTGCAAAAAGGCAAAAAAAAATAAAATAATGAATTGCAAAAAGCCAGACAGAAAATCGAAAGACATAAAACTAAATGGGAAAAGTTGTCCCATGTGTTTTCATGTATATATTATTTAAAATATTATTCAGGGTAGAACTTCAGAAAAGTGTGGGGATGTTGATATTTATTTATGAAAGGATGCGTCATCATTCTCAAAACTGTCTCGAGTATCGTACGTATGTTGAGAGTATTGTAAGTATGTAAGAGAAGGAAGGTCTAATACGTAGGTCTACTGTAATCCAAAGGAATCGCAGGTTTCAATAACAGCAAATGGGTTGATTCACCAGGCAAACATTTTGCATGTTCGCACTCACAAGCAATGTTCAAAGACATGTTGATTAGACTTTTTAACAGCAGCTTCTTTAGATACCAAGATTTCAGCTCATCACTGTCCCAATAAGAAGTTATATTACATGTAAACATGTAAACATTCAGAATGTCTTTCAAAGTTTGATTGACTCAAGCAAAAGGATTTGTTCATAAAACCGTACGAGAAAAAAATAAATCTATCCCTCAATTATTAGGACTGTACGTTCATTATGTAGCACACAGGGTGTGCTGTAGTCAAACTGTTTTCTGCAAAGCCCCTCAAAAATGTAATTCATCTTGCTTACCCTCTGTTGTCCTCACTATATCCCTAAGGGTCTTACAAAAAAATGAATGTTCCAGGCCCACATTGAAAATAATTTCTTTTTTTGCTATTATCTTTATCTTCTCTAAAACATTGGTTCAATGTATAAAGTGCTTGACATTGTGATATTTGTATGCATTAAATAGCAATACTACAATAGCACTGTTTTCAAGATGCTGTCAAGTTGAAATGCTGTCAAGTTGTAATAAATATTTTCCTCTGAAATGAAATCCAGATAATCTAATTGATTGTTCATTCTTTATAGTATCATAGTAGGCTACTGTCACATGTTGATATTGGTGCTCATATTTGGGTCATTACAGGCCAACTTTTAAACCGTCCCCATGTTCTACGAACCCTACATATCTGTAACACGGTGCTGTTTGTATTAAATTAGCTTTTCTGATTTTATCTGTTCGAAAATGAATACATAGGCGAACTATAATACACATTTATAATCCGATTATTGCACAGCATCACCCGTTGGACGGGCGGCTCACCTTCAGGGTGAATGAAGCCGAGGGGGCGTTCCCGTACGACTACGCGGAAGTGTTGTGGGAGGAGCCTCGGGCCGTCGTCAGACTAGCGTTCCACGGTGAGCTGTTTGCTGCTTTTTCCTCCAACTGTGTTGTGTAAGTTCATGTTAACCCCCGCGGGTACCTTAAATCTTTTAGGTAAGGTTTAAAATAGGCCGGCGGATTAAGAGCTTAACAATTCCAGCGAAGGCTTCCTTAAGCCTCGACTTAGAAGGTCATGTCTTAGTTGTGCTCGCTAGAGAATTAGCCTAGCGCCAGGCTAGCTGACAGCTACTAAGCTACCTCTCGCCGCTAGCAGCTGCTTATCAAGCTAACCTTCCACAGACATGCAGGAATGGGCCAATCAGTTATGCGTGAGTAATCGATCAGTCGGCCCACATGTTAACGTAGCTGTCGGCACACTTGATAGTTGTTTAGTTGAACTGTAACCGTGTTCATCTGCACGTCGACAGATGCGAGGCTGTTGTGCTAACCTGATGTGTGTTAGCTTGTTGGGAACCAGAAACCAGTCGTTCAATAAATCATCACAGACATGCACTACCTGGAATACCTTTACTGTCAGGATGTCTTTACTGTCAGACTGTCTTTACTGTCAGGATGTCTTTACTGTCAGACTGTCTTTACTGTCAGACTGTCTTTACTGTCAGGATGTCTTTATTGTCAGACTGTCTTTATTGTCAGGATGGCTGGTATAATGGCTGGTATATATAATTGGCTGGTATAATGGCTGGTATTCCCCACAGAGCTGCAGAGCTAACACAAGGTTTCATTCATTCAAATGCAAGTTGCATTCAACACATTTTGCCATCAAATGATTATCTGAAGAAGATAGAACATGTATTGTCGTGCAAATCCGGGTGTCATCATCTCTAATCATATTATATAGTATGTAATGATCTCCCAATCTGAAATAAACTAAAAACATAAATATAATACTAATGTTTTGAAAGTTGAGTGGTTTGCAAAATATAACTAACTACACGCTACAATACAGAAGTTGGAAAACATACTTTTTAGAATATCTTGCATGTTTAATTAGCAACACAGTGTTAAGTATGTTATAATATTTGTCGATGGGAGCTAACAGCATCACAATCAAATTGTTTGAAGATGTTTAGTTCAGTTTGGAAATCTGCTTGCTGCTTGCAATTCAGGCATTCTTGCAAATCATCAAGGCCTTGTCAAATTGTCTCCATTGTTCCATCTTTAAAATAAATTAAATAAATAATGTCCCTCTTCAACCTGCTATTAGCAAGCGCCAAACTAATATTACAGTTTTCATGTGTTCCCTGGTCCATGGAGCTCCCTATTCTGGGAAGAGTTATCAAATGAAATATGAATGGTTTGTGTTGTTGAAGAGATTGACATATCTATGGCCTGAGTGTAAATAGAAATTGATCCAGATGGCAACACAATTGATTTATCATGCTGTTTGTGCTTAATACAAACTCTTAATGGCCCTAAATAAAGGACTTCTCTTCCAGTCACGCTACAACTAGGAAGGCTCATAACAGGATATTTATTTAAGTAAAATGCTAAGGTGATGACCCCGGACAAAGGCACTGTCATGCAGAGTGATATCCAAAATGCTGATGCTTAGAGACTTCATGTTTTGACTAGATGGATCACTGCGCAGTGTCCAGGAGCAGGCAGGAATTCCTTTAGTTTTTGCCACTGCCAGCACTTCAGGGTTTCCTGTTGCCCGTGTGAATTCCTGCCGTTTTCATCCAGGAAAAGTGTTGAGAACTATCTCCTTTTCTCGCTTCTTATCTGCTCTCTTGTTTGTAGGAGAACCGACAATTTGGATCCAAGATGACAGACTCCAAGTACTTCACCACTACCAAGAAAGGTATGGAGGCATATGCCTGTATGCATGGGTTATGTTTTGCTAGCCTGCTCTTGCACATTGTATGTGTTTCATAATTGATTACACCGCTGCGTTCTTGTAATCTGATCTCCCTGCCTTAGGGATTTGTAGTTCTTAATGTGGGTAGCATTAAATTGTCACGCTCCCAGAAACTGACACCTGTTATGTTCGTCTTGCAAATCATGCTGCATATGCCAATTCAGTAAGACCATGTGATCAACATGAAAAAACTAAAACAATTAAGAGGAAAAAACAGACATTATTTTCTTATTTATTTTAATGACTGAGCAATAAATGCTGTTTCCAAAATTATACAGTACGGGTCATCGCATTATAGAGATTTTGACCATGTTTTTGTGTCTGTCTAACAGAACTAACAGCTGCCCTGGTCTAAATCAGATTTAATACCTTCAGAATTACCGTCAGGAGAATTAGCTGCCCTGCTGTCATGGCCTCTCTGTTTGTTCCAGTGTCTCTCCTGCTTATCAATGATGAATATATATGGCTCCCATTACTCATGAGAGAAGCCGTGTACTTTTACTTTAAACAAAAATCGTAGGTGTCAAATTCTTGTATAAAAAAGCCCTTACATCGGGTCCCACAATTCTGTGAAATTGCGATGGTGGAACCTTTCCATGGGAATACATGGAAATTGGCAATGAACACGAATGGTTTACCTTTTTGTTCCAGTTGTATTTACCTTTGCTGATTCATCAACAGACACGAACGTTCAGCCTCTAGTTTGCGTTTCCTTTCGAAGCACAGTGTAGGGTTGCTTTTGAAGTGTGTGTGTGTGTGTGTGTGTGTGTGTGTGTGTGTGTGTGTGTGTGTGTGTGTGTGTGTGTGTGTGTGTGTGTGTGTGTGTGTGTGTGTGTGTGTGTGTGTGTGTGTGGCTTTTGCTACTAAAGTGATTTCCAACCTTAGCCTCCCATGGAAAATGTCAAAGTTCTGCCTCTTTCCAACACTGACCATAAAGCTATGGGTTGTAATTTGAGAATAGTAGCCCAGGTGATATTGAAGTCTAGTTCTTCTCACAAGTCGAACTGCCCTGCTGATCTCTATTGGCGATGTGCCAACATTGACTATTTGTCCAAACCTCCAGATTTTTAGGCTGTACAAATATATTTGGCAATGCTAATGGACAAACATTGCATTAGTTAACCATGATTATTACATAAGTGAAGAGGACAGCATACCATATAGTTTGTTGAACTTGGCGTTTTGATGCACAGTATGTTGGAATAAATCACTATAGTTTGTAGGTCAGATCCAGTGCACTGTTTTATTTTTAAATTGTAATTTTAAGTGTCAAAACAGAATACTTTGTTCCATCACTGTAGTTTTGAAAGTGTTTTCCTCATCTGCTACAGACAACACTTCATACGGCACCCCTTTTTCTACTTGTTATTCTCAGGAGAGATATTCGAGCTCAAGGCAGAGCTGAACAGTGATAAGAAGGAGAAGAAGAAGGAGGCTGTGAAGAAGGTCATCGCATCCATGACCGTTGGTAAAGATGTGAGGTAAGCAGGGTTGTCTTCGGGGCTGTCTTTGGGGCTGTCTTCAGTCTTCAGGGCTGTCTTCAGGGCTGTCTTCGGGGCTGTCTTCAGGGTTTCTCCTGCGTATCAAATTGAAAGGTGTCCGCCTTGCCATGATAAAACATGCTGAATTGAGCGTGTCAGTATGTAGTGTGTCAGTGTCTTCTTCGGCTGGAAGAAGGTACTTGCTGAGACTCTAGTCAAACACAACGGTCTCTGTCTCCAGTGCCCTGTTCCCAGATGTGGTGAACTGCATGCAGACCGACAACCTGGAGCTGAAGAAGCTGGTCTACCTCTATCTGATGAACTATGCCAAGAGCCAACCGGATATGGCCATCATGGCTGTCAACACCTTCGTGAAGGTACTGTCCCCTGGTTGTTCTTGTTTAAAACATGGGAGGATTATCTTATCTGATTATCTATCAGTTGAAAATGAACTCGATTGAAATTCCTTCCCTGCTCTTCCCCTCTTCTCAGGACTGTGAGGACCCCAACCCTCTTATTCGGGCCCTGGCCGTACGCACCATGGGCTGTATCCGTGTGGACAAGATCACAGAGTACCTGTGTGAGCCGCTGAGGAAATGTCTGAAGGACGAGGACCCCTACGTCAGGAAGACCGCCGCCGTGTGCGTAGCCAAGCTCCACGACATCAACGCCCAGCTGGTGGAAGACCAGGGCTTCCTGGACACCCTCAAGGACCTCATCTCCGACTCCAACCCCATGGTGAGACTCCCACACAGCAAGGCAGACAGTAAGCCAACCAGACGGTCGGTAAACCCTGCATGCAGCCAGCGAAACCCGCAGGCAACAGTAAGCCAACCAGACAGTTGGTAAAACCTGCAGACAGTCGCTAAGCCAGTTGGGACAGTTAAGAGATCCAATGGCAGCCAGTAAACCCTGAATACAGCCAGTAAGTCAACCAGACAGACGGTCAGTAAAACCTGCAGGCAGTCAGTACCCACAGAACCCGCCAGACAGCTTAATGTAGCCCAATGGCGTGTGTGTGTACGTGCGTGTGTGCGATCCATTTCAACGTGTAGGTATTTGGGTCTAATAGTCCTATTTTGGAGGCATCCTATCCTCATTCCTAGATGGCGTCCTCAGCCTTTGCTTCAGTGTGATGTGTCAGGATCTAGCAAGGCAGTGTGACCTCCCTGTCAGCACATCTCTACATTCTTCCCTCCTGTGTCAGGTGGTGGCCAATGCCGTGGCGGCGCTCTCTGAGATAGCCGAGTCCCACCCCAACAGCAACCTGCTGGACCTCAACCCCCAGTCCATCAACAAGCTGCTGACGGCCCTCAACGAGTGCACCGAGTGGGGCCAGATCTTCATCCTGGACTGTCTGGCCAATTACACGCCCCGTGATGACCGCGAGTCCCAGAGGTGAGAGAGGCAGAGGGACAGGATACAACGGCAGAGTTACTTCATGTTCTCTGCCAATGTCAACAAATGGTCAAACCCAGATGCTCCGGAAAGATCCACTCAACTTTACTTCCTGTTCTGTTTTAGTTTTTTCCCACAAATTATTGGGCTGGATAATTCCATGTTCGCCATCATCATGACAAACGGATCCACCTAACCCTGCGAAAAACTACTCACAGGATATAAGACGCCAGGGCCCCTTAGAGTTGTTCCGATACCAATACCAGTAAAATACAGACCAAAACGCTGGGTCGGGTACATTAGAGTTGTTCCGATACCAATACCAGTAAGATACCAAAACACTTGGTCGGTATCGGCCAGTACGGATTGGTGCACTTGCGTCTTTTTCCTCATCCAACTTTTCTTATATAGTGAAATCACAGCTGCCCTTCAGCCGAAAGAGAGATAATAGTTAATTGTCACTTGTTTCACTGACTTTTGAATGTGTGGTACACTACATTATACACATATCATTTCTCACCTGTCATAAGCCGTGTAATAACAGGCATGCGGATGCACACGCTTACGTTGGCCATCGCACCATTTTCATAAACAATCCAGACACACGGAGTACAATCAGTTTAACTATGTATTCTATACACACACAATACAATAATGACCATGGACCTGTCTCATACCGTTTAATTTTGTTACGTTTTATGCTCCATTTAATAAAGATTGAACAATTCAAAAGCCGAAAGTACTGCAGGTGCCCGTTCATAATCTCCACTGTGCTCTCCAGCATCTGTGAGCGGGTGACCCCCCGATTGTCCCACGCAAACTCTGCGGTGGTGCTGTCGGCGGTCAAAGTCCTGATGAAGTTCATGGAGATGCTGCCCAAGGACCTGGACTACTACGGCACACTGCTGAAGAAGCTGGCCCCGCCGCTGGTCACCCTGCTGTCTGCCGAGCCTGAGCTGCAGTACGTGGCCCTCAGGAACATCAATCTCATCGTACAGAAACGGTATGGCGACGCGAGTCCCAGTTGAATATACTTTAGAATAGGTTATTTAATTGATCAGCCAAGTATCTTACATTTGCTTGATTGTCTGATTTGCATAATCTGAAGCAGAAAAGCAACCAAATATTAGTATTCATGAAACTAAAGGCAGCGAAAATGACTTGAAAAATGACATAAAAATGATAATCAATACGCTTTCAAGTTGCTTCAGTTGTGATGAATTCTGGGTAGGTTTCAATGGTAGCGCAGACTCATTTGGTTGGCGTTAGCGAAGATAACAAACATGACCCACTGTGACCCTGCCACTGTAGGCCTGAGATCCTGAAGCATGAGATGAAGGTGTTCTTTGTCAAGTACAACGACCCCATTTATGTCAAGTTGGAGAAGCTGGACATCATGATTCGCCTCGCCTCACAGGCCAACATCGCCCAGGTGACCGGAGTTCAGACATCATTATGTTTGTTTGATGTTCAAACCCATCTGTGGATTGTTTGAAGCCACCTGGCGGGCTGAGAACCTGTTTGTGCTGCTCTAGGTGCTGGCGGAGCTGAAGGAGTACGCCACGGAGGTGGATGTGGACTTCGTACGCAAAGCTGTCCGAGCGATTGGCCGCTGTGCCATTAAAGTAGAGGTGAGCGTCACGTGGTGTATAGTCCCCGCAGTGTGGTTCAGATCGCTGGCCTCACCACGGTGTTGTATTAGTTAGACTCATATTGTCATAGTTTTGTAGTGTAATTTGGTTATAAGGAGAATATATTCCCTAGAAGTGATCACGTCATGCTTCATGGGTTAGGGTTAGGGGTTAGGGTTAGTCAGGCTCGTAGTCCTGGGTTGGGGTCATGTCTGTGGTGCTAGGTGGCGCTGTCCTCCTGACGATCCTTCTTTTATCCTCCCTGTCTGTTAGCAATCAGCTGAGCGCTGTGTCAGCACCTTGCTGGACCTCATCCAGACCAAGGTCAACTATGTTGTCCAGGAGGCCATCGTCGTCATCAAGGACATCTTCCGCAAATACCCCAACAAGTAGGTCTCCTGTCCCATCTGCGCTTAAGAAAATCAAGAGTTAAGTGAGCCATGAGATGAGATTAAATGAACACATTCAAGTAGGTGCACAAGACATTTCAGATCCATCAGTGTATTGCATAACTTTTATTTCGTTCTGCCAATTAGCAATGTGTATATCTATATTGACCTGCTAAAGGTAACTTAGAAGAGATTTTGCATCTGTGCTGAGTTGCGCCCCAGAGACACAGAGAGCATCGGCAACAACTGCAGGCGTTTTTTAAACTATATCTCTAATGCGGATAGAGGTTGAAAATCTGCAAAGTTTTCTTTAAATGAAATAACGGGGCCAACTCTAGATGACTCAAGATGAAAGGAAGGTGTTCGTCTTCAGTGGTTTGTACTTTCTACAGTTTGTTGTGTATACTGTGTCTGTGAGGCTGGTTTCAAATCCACTCTTTTTCCCAACAAACATGGTAATGACCAGATTTCTGTTTTCATTTGTAAAACATGACGGAACATGCCCCCCGCAAGGTTTCCTACTAGCTCAATTAGGTTTCCAAACCCAGCATAGAAACCCTCAAAGAGAAAGCCATGTCTGCTCATGTTTGTGTATGAAATGGGCAATGGACAAGCTGATGATTATTTGTTTTTTAGCATTAATGCTGAACCCCACATAACTACCATTTTGCTATAGCTTTAGTACAATAATTAAAACCCCAGGTGATGTTTAGTCACCTGCCCGGTGCCAGAAAACCAATCTATTCCAATGGAGACCCCACTAGCCTTACATCTTATTCCTTTAAAGATACAACCTTTTATGTTTTAATAGGTTTTTTTTATCTTTTGTTTACCCAATCAAAAATGAGTTGTGGTTCTACTTAGCCATTCTCCCTTTGTGTTAGGCTCCACTGGCTATCTTATTATATTGTATTGGTCTCACAGAAGCACATTTCCAGACTTAGCATTTCCTGTGAAATGCATGCAAATGATTTTTTGTAAGCAAATCATTAAATTTTTTTTTTTTAAGCCATAAAATATAATGTGTAATTGAGGTGTTTCATAAGTTTTACTACAATGCCCTTATCACTAGGAAGACGAATGACTTGAAGCTTCATAGTAATATTACTATAATTTAAATCCCACAACGTATGTAGACGAGACATGCATGCTCACACATCTTTGAAACTTGAACGCCTGCATGCCTCATGCCACTAAATTATTTAGAGCGATGACCTATGTAGATTTATCTTTTTAATATTCCTCCACTAAAGTGAAAGATGAAAGAGAATGGACTACAATTATCAACAGAATGTGAAGAAATAACAGTTTTGACATTATATCAAAGACGTCTATGTATTGTGTTGCAGAGATATTTACTTAAGTTAGCAGCTAGCCCAGCTAGCGCCGGCCTGTACCGGCTCATAACACCACTTTGTACCTCAAGAGGCGATTGCCGTCACTGCAGCGTCCAGTCTGCCCTCAGTCCAACATGAGAGGGTGAAGAAGTAGTGCTGCCCAGAGGCCCAGTAGTAGTGCTGCCCAGAGGCCCAGTAGTAGTGCTGCCAGAGGCCCAGTAGTAGTGCTGCCCAGAGGCCCAGTAGTAGTGCTGCCCAGAGGCCCAGTAGTAGTGCTGCCCAGAGGCCCAGTAGTAGTGCTGCCCAGTAGTAGTGCTGCCCAGAGGCCCAGTAGTAGTGCTGCCCAGAGGCCCAGTACTTCACACACCTGTGATTGACGGGTGAGATGGATTCCCTGAAAAAATCATGGAAAATATGCCCTGATTGGTCAGAAATGAGAATGATGAAAAGAAATGAGAAATCGAAATTTAATCGTCTGTGCGGCGCCAGGTACGAGAGTGTGATCGCCACTCTCTGTGAGAACCTGGACTCTCTGGACGAGCCGGAGGCCAGAGCCGCCATGATCTGGATAGTAGGGGAGTACGCGGAGCGCATCGACAACGCGGACGAGCTGCTGGAGAGCTTTCTGGAAGGCTTCCATGACGAGAGCACACAGGTGGGTACCTGAAGACGTTCACTAAGCATAGAGGGAGGAAGATTTTTTATTGTAACGTACAGTTTCAACTACAAATGATGTGAATTAGTGAGCACAGGTTATGGCAATGGCAATTTATTTAAGGTGAAATCGGTGCTCGGTTATCACACCCATTAGAAGGAGCCTGTCCAATTCCTGGGCGAATTTTTTTTTTAATGTGAGTAGATTGCTATTTTAACAACCATGTGATTTTTTTTTTTTAATCTCCATGTAATATTTCTATATACATTTATGCTATGTTGAGGATATATAGATAGCTGCACAGCAAGGGTCTTCTTTAAAGCTGGGGCCACATTACACAATTATTTTTAATCTGAAACCATCAGGAAGACCGTCACACACATAACTGTAGTCTCCATGCTACCCCTGCACTCACAAGAGGTTATTCTCCCACCGTGTTTTGACACCATAACAAAGTTAACAAACAAACGTGGATCTCTCTGAGCTGCAGATTATGTAATCTGCCCGACTTCAAATCGTTCCCAAATCAGCCTCGAAATCGTGTGGCCCCAGCTGTAGCAAGATGAGTGATGGCCGTCTCCAGGGGTTTGCGTTGTGACCATCTCTGACTGCTAGTGGGAGTACAGGATGTAAATGGAGGCACTCTAAAAACTTGGACTTTAGTGTCTCTACCCTCGCCCTCGTCATCTCCACCCCCATCTCCCTTCCTGCCAGCCCTTATTATACTGTCAGCTTCCTCTGGTATTAGGAAGAGGCAGGTCCAAGCAATACATTCGTCACCATACTTTCTCGGGGGGTAGGGTTTATTGCCCACAAAATCTTGGTGGGCAATTGATGTTATCTTAGGTCTGTAAATACCTCTGGTTGTTAGAAATGCGTTATTGCTGTTTTCTCATGGATAGAAACTGAAAGCAAAGATGCATAGGCAATTTCAGCTTGCAGCTATGAACGTTGTTTTGACCCTTGAGCACTGCAATAAGTCTGAAAATCGTGTGGGTTGAAATCCCGTCTCCCAGTTACACGAGAAATTTGTATTGTTTTGCATGTCATCATTGGTCATTAAAAAGCTAAGTCGCATGATATGCAAAACGATTTGCCATGCCTCCATTTGCAAAAACCATCAACTCAGATGTACTTCATAGCGGAGGCAGGAGGGCAGTTTGTCAGCCACACTGAGTCACCGCGTGCCCTTCGCTGCAGAGTGCACCGGTCAGCCCTCACCGGTGTTGACCGCCGTGGCCTGATGGCAGCCAGCTTGTATTCAGGTTCCCCCCCAAACAATGTCATGGTGGCGGCCCTCTGCCCCTCCCAGCACCTTTTTTCCTTTTCATTTCGAAAATGTTTCAATTGGAAGCACATTGTTTTTATTTGAAAAACCCTTCAAAAAGCAAAAGTAGCCGAAATATCACGTGCCATGTGGAGGAAGTCACTGGTTTGACTCGGTTACGGCTAGTGGTGTACCGATCGATCGGCCACCGATCATTATCGGATCATTAAGGTCCAATTAAGACACACGGCTTTGAACATATGAATTATCATAAAACTAAAAGGTTCCTACATTGTACCTAGCGATAAGAGCATGCCATGAAAAAACACACATGCACTATTGTGGATGATTCTTTTTTTTTGCTTAATACTACCATATGTACTGTTGTCACGACAGCCAGGAGGTCAACTAAGCATGGCAATGTTAGGTGTCATATTTTTACTTTACATCATTTTGCAATGCTATTTTTTGTCTTTCTCTCCCTTTAAGCTTAAAAAATGGTCCCACTGCACAATTTTCAACCAAGCATTAATTTATTTCTGCCGCACTCGGGTCAAAGATAATTGGTTACATTCCACAAATGACATCACACCTGGGTCCCAGGCCGAATGCTGGGATTTAGTTATGTTCACCATGGGAAGAAATGACAGCAGAAACATTCTTTTGAAGAATACAGCAACCGCAGTTCAGGAGGGTAGGTAACATCTAAGGATTGTAAGACCGTGTTTCGATGGGCTCCTCCAGGTTCAGCTGCAGCTCCTGACCGCTATCGTCAAACTGTTCCTGAAGAAACCCACCGAGACCCAGGAGCTGGTGCAGCAGGTCCTCAGCCTGGCTACACAGGTGAGAACACACACATGCACACACTGAGCATGCAACGTGCACATACTCACACACACATGTACGCACACACACATACACGGACTGAACACACACACACGCAGTTCCCCAGTTGTCACTCACAGCATTATAGCGCTGTCGCCTCGTGTCCGTTATCTGGGCCTTCCTCTTCTACCCCCATCCACTAGCTTCTCAAAAACGCAATCATCCCTCTATCAGTCTCATCAGCACCTTCTCTTTGATGTATGCCTCCCCCAGGTACCCGTAGAGTGATTATACACTCCGTTTGCCCCACGTTTACACTAGAGCTCTGTTCTACATGCGGTATTAACCCACAGCTGAATGTTTCAGTGGTTCGCGTTCATCTAAGCATCAAACATTTAAGCCCAAAGTACACGGCCGTGTCGGGACAGTGTCCTATACGAAGCGAGTCCTGCTACATTCATGTGCTTTGCTCTGTTAAAAACAATATGATTATGTTTCTTTTACAAATATGAAGCAACATTTGCGCTCCTTGTCCTTTGGGCTTCAAACATGGATTGAAAAGGTTCACTTTTAAGCTTTTGATTTGGTTTATTATGTCATGGCGTTGTATTCAGTTATTTAAACCTGAGTGGGAAAACCACTGAGGGAGAAAGTAACATTGAATCTGAAGAGGGTCTTAAAGCGTCCATTGAACCCAGTAGTAGAGTGTGAATCTGATCCCACGGTGCCCGACGCGCACAGGATTCGGACAACCCCGACCTGAGGGACCGAGGCTACATCTACTGGCGCCTGCTCTCCACGGACCCCGTGGCCGCCAAGGAGGTGGTCCTGGCGGAGAAGCCCCTGATCTCGGAGGAGACGGACCTGATCGAGCCCACCCTGCTGGAGGAGCTCATCTGCCACATCGGGACCCTGGCCTCCGTGTACCACAAGCCCCCCAGCGCCTTCGTGGAGGGCAGCCGCGGGGTGCAGCACAAGAGGTTCCCCATCCGCAGCGGATCGTGAGTCACTCACACTCTCTCACTCACTCACTCACACACACACTCTCACTCACTCACTCTCACACACACACACACACTCACACTCTCTCACTCACTCGCATTCACTCACACTCACTCACACACTCTCACTCGCATTCACTCACACTCACTCACACACTCACTCACACTCTCTCACTCACTCACTCACTCTCACTCACTCACTCACACACTCACTCGCATTCACTCACTCACTCACTCACATTCACTCACTCACTCTCTCTCTCACTCACTCTCACTCTCTCACTCTCACACACTCACTTACACACTCACTCTCATTCACTCACTCTCACACACTCACTCTCACACTCACTCACACACTCACTCACTCTCACACTCACTCGCAGTCACTCACTCTCACTCACACACACTCAGTCACTCTCACACACACTCAGTCACTCTCACACACAGTCACTCTCACTCACTCTCAGTCACACACACTCTCATTTGGGTGACTCTTTCTTTTCCTCTCAGCTGAGTCATTGAGTCGTGAAGGTTTGTTCACTTCCATTTCCCAGTGGCGTTATGCCCTTTGTCCTGCCCCGCCCCCTCGGTTGACTGAGTCATGAAAACACACACGAGTGTCAACAGAGCAGCTAGCTCAGCTCACTGCGCCCAGTTAGCTCCCTCAATGAATGTTTTAATTTAAATGAAACTTCCTTGATGATTTGATGATTTGAAATGGCTGCATGGTGCTCTTAATCTGTCGTTTCACAAAGCATCTGAATATAGTGAGGGGCTTATTTCAGTATCATTACTTTTCTTAAATCAATAATATATTATAATGAATAATAGATAAATGCCATTCATATCATAATCATTAGAAATATAAATAATAAATAATTATATTAATATATAATGATTAATATATGAATAATGACATGAATAACCAGTCACCATTAAACTAACCCCTAGACATCTCTTAATGCTTGGTTTGGGTGAATTAAATTGTCTTCTTACCCATCCCTGTGTCTCCCAGTGGGGAGAGCTCTGAGAGCCAGGACACGGGCCCTGCCACCGGGGCTCCCGAAGCCCTGCCCGCTGTCATCCCGTCCCAGGGAGACCTCCTGGGAGACCTGCTCAACCTGGACCTGACACCCCCTACCTCCACCCCCGCCGTGGCCCCCGTCCCGAGCATGCAGATGGGAGCCATGGACCTGCTGGGCGGAGGGCTCGACAGCCTGGTATGTTATATCGTCTGTTTCTCTCTCTCGCTCTGTCTCTCTCGTTCTGTCTTTCTCTCGTTCTGTCTTTCTCTCTTAATTTCTGGTACTGTGGTTTTGCTGCAGCTTCCAGGCATCTGCTGTAGGTCAAAACAACCTGGAAAGTGGTTTAAACTTGTCTTTTAAAAGGGGTTTGTTTTGCATTAATAAGAGAAAACAATCCAAGCATTTTCTAGTTGTTTTGAATGTAGCCTGAATAAATATGATCTCACCTTTATGAACGATAACATTCCTGGTATGACTTGAACCAGGTGAGTGAACCCTAACCCCATCCTCCTCTTACCTTCTTTTGACTTGTTTTCCTTTCTCTCTTCATGCTGCATTATGCTGCACCTGCAGATGGGCGATGAGTCTGAACCGGTAACTTGTATAATAAATAACACATGAACATCTAATGTCACCGTACATCACTTCAACCCAGTCTGAAGTGATGACCACCAGATCATGTCTCC
>OOFB01038258.1:31410-47258 GCA_900323305.1 Trachyrincus murrayi
CTCCCCCCCCCCCCGCCCCTCCACCACCCGCCCTCCCCCCCCCCCCCCTCAAACCAACCAAGCTGGAGTCCCCTGTATGCCCCCCCTCCACGACACCTGTGTGTGTGTGTGTGTGTGTGTGTGTGTGTGTGTGTGTGTGTGTGTGTGTGTGTGTGTGTGTGTGTGTGTGTGTGTGTGTGTGTGTGTGTGTGTGTGTGTGTGTGTGTGTGTGTGTGTGTGTGTGTGTGTTACCCACGCTCCCATGCACTACGCCAGCTGATGTCACTCGTTAGCTGTAGCTCTTGGTGGGCTGATTAGCAGATCCAGATGGCTGACTCTTGGGGGGGGGGTATTTATTTCTACTTCTAACTAGCAGTTAGTTTTGGTTCCGTTCTATGTTTTGATTTCAACATGTTTTGTAGCATTACACAGACACTTTGTACATATATAAGATCCCAAATTCAGATGTCATGCTGACGAGCCGTGTTAACTGGTTAGGAACTAGGCTGCACTAAACACAGTGTCGCAGTTCATCAGGTGCTCCGTGAAGGGTTCTGCTTCTGACGTCTATTTTTCTCATTTATTTAACGTCAGACCCTTCGCTAGCATCATCTTCCGTCAGCCATTAGCGTCTCACGGTCCAGACGGAACTCCTGCCTCCATCCGTCCTGCTCACACACACTCTGCTGGATAATATTCTAGCTCCCAGTAATATATAACCCAATCCATTGGCTTTTTCCTTTTCTCATCGGTTGCCGTCCAGCTCGGTGGAGACATCGGAGGAAGTCCTGCGGTAAGTCATCTTGTCGGGTATTTCAGACGCTCATGGTTAGAGTTTGATGCTTTAATACTCTTCTACATGGGAAATGTGTTCCCACGTTAACTGATCGCGTGCGTGTGTGCGTGTGTGTGTGCGTGTGCGTGTGCGTGTGCGTGTGCGTGTGTGTGTGTGTGTGACTGTGTGTGTGTGTGTGTGTGTGTCTCTCTGTGTGTGTGTGTGTGTGTGTGTGTGTGTGTGTGTGTGTGTCTCTCTGTGTGTGTGTGTTTGTGTCTCTGTGTGTGTGTGTGTGTCTCTGTGTGTGTGTGTGTGCCCTACAGATGGGCAGTGGATTTGGGGCTCCCGCGGCTGTCATGCCGGCCTCTCTGAACGCACCTGTGGGTGGGGGTCTCGGAGACCTGTTTGACCTTGGAGGTGGCGTGGGTATGCCCGTGGGAACCTATGTCCCTCCAAAAACAGTGAGACTGCATTTGCTGCTTCATGAAAACTTGTGGAAGAAGACATTGCTGTTGCATGGAAAAATGAATCATGTGATTTATTGATAAATGATAAATAATACACAAATGATTAGGGGTGGGTCGAAAAAAATCGATGCTTTTTATTTTTCCAAATATATCGATTCACAGACTAAATGTCTCAATTTTATTTTTCCCACATGTCTGGCGAGACCCAATTGTCATGTCTTTGTATTTGGCTCAACTATAACAGTATTGTAAGTCAGTTTATTTACACTTTTTACAAATCAATTTAACCAAAAAAATATTGCAATACTCACATTACGAAAGAGTCGCAATATATCGCAATATATTGAATCATGACCCTTGCATTCTTGCCAATACCCACCCCTACAAATTATTACTGTTTTAAAACTATTTCAGTTAGCTTCAGTTCAGTCTGGGGATCTTTAGTCCAGTACTAATATATTGTACCACCACTACCGAAAAAGGAAACTGTTAGATTATCATACAAATGCACAATGACTGCCGTTGAAAAGCCGACGGGAGTGGAGCTGGCATTGCTAGATAAGGGATTAAGGTGTGTGTGTGTGTGTGTGTGTGTGTGTGTGTGTGTGTGTGTGTGTGTGTGTGTGTGTGTGTGTGTGTGTGTGTGTGTGTGTGTGTGTGTGTGTGTGTAGTTGTGGCTGCCAGCCATGAAGGGCAAGGGTCTGGAGATCTCCGGCACGTTTGCCCGTCGTGCCGGCATCATCCAGATGGAGATGACCCTCACTAACAAGGCCATGAGCGTCATGACTGACTTTGCCATCCAGTTCAACAGAAACAGGTGAGGTCACAGCAACATTCTAACACTCCTGGCCTGGGCAGTACATTCTGATTCGTCCCCCATGGGTTTGGATTCTCACATGTGACCTTGCAGGGATGACCAAAACACACGCAGTATGTTAGCTTAAAAAGTAACTGATGTCTTAATGAGTGGAGCATCATTTCACATGAGATCCTTTTCACTTTGTGATTCAAACATGACCAGGGCAGAGGAGGAAATAACACTGATTCCTATCCACTTCAGGAAATAACCATCCGCTAACAGTCTTCATGTAATGTCATGTGATGTTAGGGGGTGGTAGGTCACCATAGCTGAGTGATGAGCATACAGGTTTACTAACCACCATGTTATGTTGATATGGTAGCTTTGGTCTGGCTCCAGCCGGCCCTCTGCAGGTTCCCACACCGCTCAGCCCAAACCAGACCCTAGACGTCAGCCTTCCTCTCAACACCGTGGGCCCAGTCATGAAGATGGAGCCTCTTAATAACCTACAGGTACAACCACCCCCGCCTCGCTCTGTGCTGTTATATATATATATATATATATATATAATCTCTACCGCTGGCTTTTAAAGGAATCCAGGTGACACCTGCCACTAGCTGATGCAACGCTAGTGAT
The DNA here is from genome assembly GCA_900323305.1 of Trachyrincus murrayi. Lineage (NCBI taxonomy): Eukaryota > Metazoa > Chordata > Actinopteri > Gadiformes > Macrouridae > Trachyrincus > Trachyrincus murrayi. Next base: position 34,067 of record OOFB01038258.1, read on the forward strand.
GTTGCCAACAATGTTGCTGTTGATGAAATTCATTTGGATAACACATTTCATACAAGTTATTTTCAACGTGCAAAAAAGTTAAGTATATGAAGCCATGAATGTAAAAGTGTAATTGTATGATTCCATGAGGCTACTGCGAGCATAACTTTAGTTCTAGTTGCCAAAGGCAGTGCATTGTGTCTTCAGTTTGTACTGGTAAGGAAGACTGTGTGGGCGTGGGGCTGCATGGATAAAATGTCTTTATTGAACACAAGCTGTATTTTTATTAGGACTATCAGTGTGTCCAAAATTGCTTTCATTTTGATTGTTTCAGGTTTAATGAAAGCAAAGTTGCCAGTATTGCAGCATCCTAATCTTTCCACTTTGGCATACATGATGATGGCGAAGCTAATTCAGCCGCAGACCTCCCACCAGCGCTGTGCTCGTGTGATGCTGTGTAATGAATACAGACCTCATCACTGTTGTTCGCACCCTCCACATCCACCGCAGGTCCTCGACACTCGCTGCTGCCAGGCGGCAGACGTTCTGCCAACGGTGAAGTAGATTAAAAGGCGACAGCACGCCGTCAGACGGAGGTCTGGCTGGCGCCCCAGAGCCCTGTGCAGATGGGGGGTGGGGGGGGGGGGTGCTTCTCATTAGTGCTCATCCACCTCACGGCGGCCATGTTCCCTCACCGTGGCCGCACTGACCTTTCCCGCCCTCCTCATCCACGCCCACCCGGCAGCATTTGCCTTGATTGGCTGCCGGTCTGCCAGATCCCTGTACCCACTGTTACACACTAGCCTCTCATTACTGCTGTGTTGTTTGGGCTATTGTCTGGAACTATGGCCATCTGTTTTGATTAATTGAACAGCACTGGCTGATTGTATTTCTAAAAGTCTTCAACCTAAGACGAACCGAAAGACATGCATTTACATTGTATATCTGAGAAAAAAGATGATCGCATCCGTTCTTCTAAATACGGTCAGAGAGAAGTCTAAATACGGTCAGAGGGAAGTCTAAATACGGTCAGAGGGAAGTCTAAATACGGTCAGAGGGAAGTCTAAAGGAGTCACAGCCGCTGCCCAGCTCATGAATGGTTCAGCGGCCCTCTGCAGGGCCCAACTCCCCAGCCTTCTGTGGAAACTTTCCGCCTGATGGCCATCAGCTGCTGCCCCCTCGGGCGTCCGTTCACAGAGGTGTTCTTGAGCCTCTTTATCTTGCTGACGTTTTAAGAGATGGCGTAGCAAAGCATTGTGTGACAAACGTAGCTTCTTTCACCGCTGAGGACGTGTCGAGATAAACCCACGCCTTAGCCTCAAGGAAAAAGGTAAGGCTTGACTAGACTCTTGAAATCAGCAGCAGCCGTCCTCAAAGAGCTCTCGTAGAGTAATTACTCCTGGACAGCTCCTCATCGTCTCTGTCCCTCTCTCTCTACCGCCCCCCGCCTCCTCCTCCCCTCCCGCAGGTGGCAGTTAAGAACAACATTGACGTCTTCTACTTCAGCTGCCAGTACCCCATCAGCATGCTGTTTGTGGAGGACGGGAAGATGGGTGAGTGCTGCCCCTCCGTGTCCCCCGACCCTGATCTCCCTCCTCCCTCTCACCTCCTCCCTCTCTCCTCCTCCCTCTCCCCTCCTTCCGCTGCACTCCAAACTCCTCTGTGACGTCCTTGAAGCTAGGCAGGCTCCCGTGTTTGATGTAGGCCGTCCTGTCCTGTGTATAGGACACTCGTGACGCGGGTGTTTTCTCTAATCAAGTCTCGTGACACCATGTACTCGTCAGGGCTGCCGCGGCGTCCTCATTGACGCCTTACTTCAATATCACTACGTAATCGCTGCGTTCACGCCGGGCTCCTTTGTCTCCCGCCATCGGACGGCTCCCGTCAACACCTACAGATTTAAGAAGTACACGCGGCTGCAGCAGAGTCTGCTACCAGAGAGGTCGCGTGTAAACGTGTCCCCAGACAGAATGCTTCAAAGGTGTGGGAAGACTTTAAATTAGCTGACGGCCGTTTGCTAGCATTTCACAGCAGCACTACCGCCATGCGTGAACACCTGAAAAGAATCATGCAGCTGCTGGAAGGTGGACCAGAAAAGGTGAAAACACTGTGGGTCGATCACACAGAGCGTATATGTTTTGCCCGGTTGGTTTAACTAGAAACAACGATTTGTTTTCATTGCCATGCTGTTGAAGCAAATTTGATTGTCATTTGATCATTTCATGGCATCTTTAGCAGGATTCTAGGTAAGCAGTCACTACCGCTGGAATATAGAGGATTCTCTTTCAGCCGTAATACAGACACACTGCCAATATATATATATATATATATAATATAAATACATCTAGCCAAAGGTTGCGTATCCTCACGCAAACAGATTAATAAGTGCTTATGCTTTGGGCTGTAAGTTACCTGTTGTAATTAATAAGAACAGATGGTAAGTGCAAGTACTTTATGGACCACCTGGCTGTAATTAGCTAATCAGATATGATAATTGCAGGGTTTGGGTTGAGTTTTGTGCGGTCCCATTGATTTGAATTTCACATTCACAGGGAGTTGATTAATTGTGTCTTTTATTTGCTCTGCTGGCATTAAAGGAGCTGTAGTTAGGATTTGAGGGAGCTGAAAAGGGTAGACGGGTAAGATTTAGAAACTAAAGAAATGCCACAACATCTCTAAAACGCCTCCTTCCCATCTCCACCAAGTGTTCACTCACCTGTGGTGAAGCTATGATGACGCTCTGTGTGCAAATGCCATTGACAGGCAAGATGGATTCCCAAAACCAATCAGGGAAGTGATGCCCTGATTGGTCAGAAATGAGCCGGGAGCGAACTAAAATCTAAATCTATCTAATCTCGTACAGAAGCATGCGCAGTCGACTCTAAACAGATATTCTCACAGAGTATTTCACTCACTAATAGCTGATGGATGGCATTTGTAACAAATTACACTGAAATGGTTGCCCTTAAATCTTACCTGCAGCACCTTTTTACGTGAATTAAATAAACATGGTCTCCTTTCTCCTTCCTGTGGTGTGCAGATCGACAGGTGTTCCTGGCCACGTGGAAAGACATTCCCAATGAAAACGAGGCCCAGTTCCAGATCAAAGACTGCCATCTCAACTCTGGTGAGGAGGATGAGGAGGAGGATGATGAAGCACACTGCCTCCGCTGATGATGTGGCGGGACGTGTTGTGACTAATAAAGCTCACCGCCGTCAAATGATCATGTTGTGACTCCACAGCAATGTCAGGGCTGCATGCGTACCAGAGACTTATATATACTATATAAAGTATATTATATATACTTCCTCAATACATTTCTCTTGTATTATTGCTACCCCCTCATTTCCCCTCTGCAGGCATTTTATTTGTCTGAGGGAACGAGTCTTGAATAAAGAGGATGTTTACCCCAGCAGTAACTGATTTGTTGTCTTTGCTACGCAGACAGCAAGACAATCTGTGGCTTCAGAAATACAATTTGAACAATGCTTATATTAATTAGAACAAATTGGCATTCATAAAAAGCAAGCGTGTTTTGGTCACAATGTAAAAAACATTTAACATTAAATATTAATAATTGCATTGGTGTGTGTGTGTGTGTGTGTGTGTGTGTGTGTGTGTGTGTGTGTGTGTGTGTGTGTGTGTGTGTGTGTGTGTGTGTGTGTGTGTGTGTGTGTGTGTGTGTGTGTGTGTCAGACGCGGCCTCCATCAAGCTGCAGGGCAGCAATGTGTTCACCATCGCCAAGCGCACGGTGGACGGTCAGGACATGCTCTACCAGTCCATGAAGCTCACCAACGGCATCTGTGCACTGACGGAGCTCCGCGTGCAGACAGGAAGCCCCACCTACACGGTGAGTGACACACACACACACACACACACACACACACACACAGCTAGAGCTAGGAGTCTGGTTGGTTTGGTAGGCTGTATGGTGGTTGTAGTGAATGTGGGTGTGTTGAGTGTGAGAGAGACTCTGCATCCTCCACATTATTCTCACACCATGGTTTTTATCCACACTTCCTCCCTGTCCACAGAGCACCTGGCTCAGGTGATCAAGCAACCGGACAGAATGTAAAGCGAGTGTGTTTGTGTGCTTGGTTTAGGTGTGACGTATGGTGGAATTTTAATAAAATTCCTTATAGTCATAATTATTTTTATGTTGAGTGTGTGATTTCCTGGAGCAGGTTTGATTTCCCCGTTCCATTGTCGTTTCAATGTTTAATTTCCCTCCTGCATATGTGCTGTGTTCATGTTTACTCAGCATATGGAGGTTGGTGCCATCGGCAAAAAGTTAATTTCTATATCTGATCTTCCTCCTTTTCTCAGCATTTTCTCCAATTCTCCAGTACTTTTGTCCATGCTACTCAATTTCAGAAGCTTAAGATTGTCAGCCAGACTGCCTGTGAAACCTATGCCTTTCTCTTTTTTAACACAAGGATGCCATCATTAGATGCTTATTGTAGTCTCCACACTATGGAACTGCATGCATGCTGCTGTAATAGCGAACATATATTTACATTTATTTTAAATATGATTGAAAATATATATATTTTTCATTGGCGTACGGAGGGGGCCACGGGAAAGCATCCCAGGGGCCGTATTTCGCCCGTGAGCCGCTGATTGAATATCTCTGTCGTACGCTAATACAAGTTTGTTTCATCAGTGCAGCCCAGTTTAGTTGGTAGGATGTAAGCAGTAAAAACACGGTGACTTATTTCTTTACTTTTTACTTTGAATGTTTTCAAGAATCTAAAATCCAATTTTGAAGTTTGGAGGTGTGAGAGGTTGTGAGCAGTAGGAGACAGGACCTCTACTGTCATGTTGACAGGAGGTGTGAGAGGTTGTGAGCAGTAGGAGACAGGACCTCTACTGTCATGTTGACAGGAGGTGTGAGAGGTTGTGAGCAGTAGGAGACAGGACCTCTACTGTCATGTTGACAGGAGGTGTGAGAGGTTGTGAGCAGTAGGAGACAGGACCTCTACTGTCATGTTGACAGGAGGTGTGAGAGGTTGTGAGCAGTAGGAGACAGGACCTTTACTGTCATGTTGACAGGAGGTGTGAGAGGTTGTGAGCAGTAGGAGACAGGACCTCTACTGTCATGTTGACAGGAGGTGTGAGAGGTTGTGAGCAGTAGGAGACAGGACCTCTACTGTCATGTTGACAGGAGGTGTGAGAGGTTGTGAGCAGTAGGAGACAGGACCTTTACTGTCATGTTGACAGGAGGTGTGAGAGGTTGTGAGCAGTAGGAGACAGGACCTCTACTGTCATGTTGACAGTAGTCTGGTGACAGGATGTGGGCTGTGAGGATAAGCCTGCCGTTGGCCGACTATTTCAGTCTGGATTCTCATCCCCTTCCGCTATCTGCGTGTTACCGTTTACCCGTCGCTACATGAAACAACACGCTGGCCTACACGCTGAAAATGGAAAGTTCTGACGAACATTTAGATGGTGCAATAAGGCAGTGAAAGTCGTTTCTCATAGTCGACGTCTTGTACTGTTTTATGGTCTTTTCTTTTGCAGGATTTATCCATTTTAATGCCAGGCCCCGCCTCCCCACATGCAAATGTTCACCAAAACAAGCCCCCCCCCCCCCGACACTATTTTGCGAGGGCGCCATCGCTGCATCCTGGGCTCAGCCCCGCCCAAGACGATCATGATTGGTTTAAAGAAATACAAACAAGACAGATGTTTTTTTTCCCCTATCCCAGAATGATAATGGGTTCATGTGAGAGACGATGACAGTGGCCAACCCTTACTAACTCAGTGCTTTCTGAACGTTTGCATTCTTTTGCATGTCACTTTGTATCTCCTTTAGGAAAGCTGTATGTATTAATGTATACACTAATCAACATCAATAAGATTCATTCCGCAATAGCTTGACCTTACTCTCTGACGTGATGCCTTGCCACTATTATCACTACCTCTCAATCCTTATCCCCATGGCAACAATGTGGTGACATTGGTTGATCCTCAATCACATCTCTCCCTTTATTTCTAATGTATTTAGATAGAACATAATACATTTATATTGCATTTTAAGTAAAGAAATGATATGGTCTTTTGTAAAATAGGAAAACATGTTACTCTAGCACAAGCTACTTTTTAGTTAGGGTTAGGGTTGGATGATCTAGGACAAAACCCACTTTATTAGCCTAGTTAATTGATACTAATTATATCTCTTTACGTACCTCTTTTACCCTTGCTATGAACACCTCAGGCTGCATGGCTCTCTCAATGTTCCTGTCAGATTTAGCATCTTTTGAAGTCCTACTGCCTTTTACACGCATAAAAGAAAATACAAAAATAGTTAATTCCCAAGTGAAACGGGTAACCGAGACAGCGGTATTTGAAGTGCCATTGATAAGTTTGTTTTTATTCCCCTGGCCTACCTACTGGTCTTGTTTACACAACATTTCCAAAATTGGGCATCAAGATGAATGGCCGCATGCCACACTAAGTGAAGCGGTGACAGGCCCTTTCTCAGCCTCCAAGCCCCTCATAATAGCAGCAGCTCTGGGCCGGCAGGAGATCGTTTCCCCCTGCGATGGAGCCCAGAGTGCACTACGGGAGCATGTGAGGCAGCACCATTAGTTTGGGTGTCAACACCCTATTCTCTTCCTAGGACGAGGCATATTTGCATGTAAGGTGATGGACTGTGAGCTTGACTTTTTTTTTTTTTTATTGTGTTTGCGTTCTTAACGTTTTAATTAATTTCAAAAAGCAAACTAAAGGATCATTTTCACTGCGGCCTCCAGCCCTCATTGTCATCCGTGAAACAAGTGATGTTGCGCGCTATGCTTGTTTGTTGACAAGATCAGTCACAGGCGGACTGAGTTGACAGCTAGAAGTTTGTCAGCGCCCGAAGCTGCTCCAAATTCTGTTAGTGAATATCAACAGAATATCTGGTGAGTCAAACGAGGCTTTGCTTCTGTGTTTATGTAGTATGTGTGCAAATGGAATGGCACTGGATATTCTGTAAGTACAAGTTCATGTTGGAAAGACGTACTTTCTTAATAGTTTCTGGTTAGGTAGCTAGCTATGGTTTCTGGTTAGGTAGCTAGCTATGGTTTCTGGTTAGGTAGCTAGCTATAGTTTCTGGTTAGGTAGCTAGCTATAGTTTCTATAATTTATAATTTGCCAAAATTACTTAGTTTTACCTAGGAACACTAACCTATAATAAATGGTTAAATATATTTGCAAATGGTTTGGCAAACCTAATGGTTATCAATCTGTATTGGACGTTCATTATTTTCTATATTCAAAAATATAATGTAAATGATAATCAAAATATAATTTTTATTTCAGTTGTCCCTGTTTTTCAATGTATTGTCCCATAGATGACAGGGAACATCTCACACAATTTCTAGGACCTTTTTTATATTGCTGTTTAACATTTCATTAAAAGTCATGTTGGATTGTAAGAACTGGTTGTTTAACAACATTTTCACCCGATCACATCCTTGAATCATATTATGACAGAAGTGCGATACATTTGCAGCCCTCATCTGTCCTGATGTGAGACTCCAGCAGCAGCCAGCCGTCTCTGTCCACTAATAACTGGCCCTGTTAAATCCTTCTCTCCAGGACGACAAGAGAAGCAGGAGGGGCTGTAGGGTAGAGTTACTAGCTGACAGATTTTACAAGTGGACGTGCTGCAACTGCCGTTTTTATTGCTAATATTTCCATTGTTTTACTCCTCGAAGTATAATGCAAACCAAGGGGGCGATCGCATTATTTATTTACCAAACCATTTGCCAATGTCAGTATGAAGCTCCATTAGGACGCGTGTTAAAGACTTGTAGTTAACCAGTGTAGTCCGTCGTCTCCATCATCACTGACAGTCATTGCTCTAGTACAGGGATGGGCAACTTTGATGATGGTGAGGGCCACTAAATTTCCACACTCACTGTGGGGGGCCACATTGTGTATCGGCACTCTCACCAGTAGTACCCCATCACTCAAATAGCCCATAATAGTCACAAATGTGATAATAAAGGGATATTAACAATTATTATTCAGTGTTAACATTTTTCAACAATTTCAAACGCATTTAGTAATGCTTCTATTAACTTTATGAACTTAAATACAGCTGTACTGCTAAACAAAACTTCACATTCCTGAGTGCTACATATGCCTTTCAGAGTATTGCTGTAACCTAAAAAATGGACAAAAATGAACACCAAAATTATAATTAATAATGCTTCTGAACAGCTGAAATCAATATTCGGATATTGGCCGGCGGGCCACATTAAGTGAAGGTGGGGGCCGCCAGTTGCCCATCCCTGCTCTAGACCTGACCTCAAAGCATGGGGGGTCATGAACAAGGACGAGCTGGTAGCTGAGGAGGACCCCTCTCCTACCTGCTGTCTGGAGTACGTCACGGATCAGTGTGTGAAATGGATTTCTTGGTGGTCACACCTGCTGTTAACCGGCGTCTCTCTCGGCGCTATTCTCCCGTGACCATTTGTGATTGGAGTTTGATTGGCTTCTCTGTGACGGTGTAAAACACCCAACACTCTCAACACTCTCAACACTAGTCTGGTGTTCATCTTGCTGTAAACCCAACCATTACTTTATTTGATCATTCACTGTTTTGAATGGCTTCAATAAGCTGTGGTTTCCATGGTGCCGAGCGAGCGATGAGGCGAGAGACTCATGTTGCTGTATCCTGCAATGCGCTTTTTTTTGTAGTCCTTTAGTTGTGTTCCAATGTGTCTGGAATGCGTCTCAAACCTGTATTGAAGGTGTCTCACGCCTGTATTGAAGGTGTCTCACGCCTGTATTGAAGGTGTCTCACGCCTGTATTGAAGGTGTCTCACGCCTGTATAGAAGGTGTCTCACGCCTGTATAGAAGGTGTCTCACACCTGTATAGAAGGTGTCTCACACGTATAACCATTCAGGTTTTTTTTATCCGCAAATAGAAAATGTGCATAAAAGCAGGTGCATGGAAACACCTTCTGTGTCAAGAAAACTCTCATCTTCTTTGTTGTTGTTTTTTCTTCTTCTAAACTTGGCTTCACCGTGATATTTCTAACCGGCCGACTTACTAATAAAAAACCAACCGGCCGTGTCCTACCACCCCCTGATGTTTCCCTCTGAGCCTAACTGACTGATCCCCCCCAGGTGTCTCTGAAGTGCAGAGCGGCGGAGGTGTCCCAGTGTGTGTTCCAGTGCTACGAGGCCGCGCTGAAGAACTGATCTCCAGGCAGAGCCGACCGCAGCCAAGGACCCGACACTTCTGCTCCTACCACGCACACACGCACACACACGCACCCACACACACGCTCTCTACTTTACTGCAGAGCCCACAGTGGCTGGACTGTAGGGATCATCCTGCGGTTGTAACACAAGGTGTGTGTGTGTGTGTGTGTGTGTGTGTGTGTGTGTGTGTGTGTGTGTGTGTGTGTGTGTGTGTGTGTGTGTGTGTGTGTGTGTGTGTGTGTGTGTGTGTGTGTGTGTGTGTGTGTGTGTGTGTGTGTGTGTGTCTCTCTCCTCTTCTCATCTCTTGAATGAGGGTGCTTTTCACACTCGGCTCTCCTACGTTGTGTCTGAAAAGCTGTCACATTATGATTCATGATTTGTTTCTCGCAGTCCGCCCAGCTGAGTCCTGCTGGTTTTTTTACACTGTGTACATCTTGTGTGTGATGGAAAGAGGAAAGATGAGTTAAAGCCATGGTCTTTCTCTGCTTGCTTTATCCTCCCATGAGCCAATTAGTCCTCTATTCATCGTGTGAACAATCACCTGTACTTTCCCCACCTGGGCTGACAAAGATCCGTCTGTCTGTCTGTCTGTCTGACACGCACACCCTCCACCGTATTGGAGTGTGTCTTGTTAATGAGAGAGGCTTGGAAACCATATTATCGTTGTCATTTGTAAGCAACTTTGCTTTTAGTAAGTGTGATTACTTTGTACCTTTTTGTCCATTTGGGATCCGTGTCCATAAGTTAGTTTCCCTGCGCCGGTCCCGTAGGACTCAATCTGTCGTTCAGTGTGCCGGTTTCTTTTTTTCCTCTGTGTTACAATATGAAGTGTAGACAGAAGGCCCTATTGTTTTACACACACACACACACACACACACACACACACACACACACACACACAGCTTCCCTCTCTGATGCTGCTCCTCATTCATTCCATTATTGTTTGTGTTTTTGAGTGTATCAGGGTGGTGGTGGTGGTGGTGGTGGAGGTGGTGGAGGAGGTTGTCTGAGTGCTATTCGTCCGGCCCCCGTGGTTCATCAGACCACTGTACTTCTTCATGTACGGTAGCCAGAGTGGGTCCAGGGGAGGATAGCTCTGATGAGTTAAAATGACGATGTGTTTGAGGTTCCTCAGCTGTCTGACAACATGTGAAGGTGGTGGTGCTCCACATTATGAAAAGACCCGCTCCTTTTCTTCATTTGATGAACTGAAAGCAATTTTTCCCCAGCTCTGCTATATGTACGCACTTGCATTACATCATTTTGAAGTCATTGAAAAGTGTGCGTCTGTGTGTGTGCGTGGACAATTATATTATAAGATTGTTTAAAGAAAACGTGGTGATGGGGGGAATTACGAATGTCCTTGATTTGATTTGATTTTGTTTAACGCGTGTACATGATTTCAAACAGAACTATTAAAACTCTGTTCTATTCACAAGTGTCTTCATTTCGTTTATTACATTAAAAACACTGAGATGAGCTTCACATTGTTTTCATGACATCCTGGTGTTGAGCTGTCAGAGTTACACTCTGCAGATGCTGACTCATGGGGAGGTCTTTTTTTTAATTTCATAAACACTACAAGAATAAACACTCAAATTAAACCTTGCATTACATTTTCAAAATGATTTATTTTTGTTTGCTCCCATTTCTGTTGCTTGTTCTTTCTTGTTTGGCATTTAGTCACCCTTGCTTTCGACCCATAGTTTGTTCTGTTTTTGCTTTGTTTTGTTTTGTTGTTTTCTGTTCTCTCACATGTAAAGCGTCTTTGAGCACCTGGTAAAAGCGCTATATAAATCCGAGGTATTATTAGGTATTCACAGAGTATCTGTGGATACCTATTATTATTATTATTATTTTTATTATTTTATTTTTTTAAATATGGTAAAATAAATTTACAGGGTTAGGCTTAATCCCGACTAATTCAATATGTATTAGTTTTTTACGATTGCTGCATAATTTTGAAAACTGCTCATTTTGTGAAAACACCACACACACAATTAAAAAAAAAAAAAAAAAAATGTGTCACCTCACACATGGTTCATATGATCTGATATTTTAAACCAGTTAACACACTGCTATGCTCAATCTAAAACGCTGAACATTTCTAATGAGATAGTCTGGGTTTGATTTGGTCAGAGATATTGTTAGTATGTAAAGTACATAATTATATATTGACCAAACACAACACAAGACCAGTACTGCACACTGATGAAAATATTTCTCTCCACATGGTAAAATCAGTCAATACATTCATGCATTTCCAAACATTGCATTTTGCACTGAAAATCAGAACAGAACACATTCTAAATAGAATATAGTACGTAAACACAGCAACAACATTTGTGGGGACAAAAAAGAATCTTGAATGGAGAATTCATCCTTGCACAGACCCTGCATCATTTGGTCGCAGGCCAGGGTATATCCTGACACAGGGCTGGGGATCGTAAACCTTCCATGAGAAGAGGAAGAGTATGGTGAGGGGTATTGGAGTGGAAACTGGATGTGATGAAACCAGTTTTGGACCAGAGCAGGTCGGTGGAAAGAGACATTGTACCAGATGACAATGCATCTCATCTGCATCCATTTGGTCTCCTGCTGTGACGATGTTGTGCAGTCTCTCTAAAGTGTGAGTATGTGGGCCGTGTTGTAAGGACCTGTTGGCGTGGAGAACACCGTTCTGCGTGATTACAGCATCGTGATGCTGGGGACATTCAAAACAGCTCTGTGGCCAATGAGGTTTAGTTCAATATAGTATACAATAAATGTACATACAATGGTTGTGTGTAACCTAAGTGTCTGTACACCTAAGTGTCTGGCCACCTAAGTGTCTGTACACCTAAGTGTCTGGCCACCTAAGTGTCTGTACACCTGAAGGCCGTGTTTGACAGGTGTGGTATTTTGAAAGGCAGTGCCTTGAAATGGCAAAGAAGTGACATCATGTTAGATTTCTGTTTTGCAAAACTAACTGTGTTATTTTTTACACAAACTGTAATCAGTGATGTTTTCTTTAGTCATACATTAATTTAATGCTTGATATATTTATTCATGGTTGAATTTTAATAATGTGGCAGGTCTTCCACTTATCATTTTCCAATTAAATATTAACTAATGAATTGCTGTATGACAGGTGGCCGGGGTCGCATCCTCCAACTGTTATGTTATGGCTCTGTCCTGATATAGGGCTGTGTAGGCTCTGTCCTGATATAGGGCTGTGTAGGCTAGGGATACAGTAGGCCTAGCCTGGTGTATCCCTGGTTCAGCCCAGAGGGAACCCTAGTGAAGTCCTTGATGCATCGGGAGACGAACCCTTAGGGTGGTAGCCCTATTTAGTGGGTGATGATATCATAAATAAATGTAGGGTCTCTTTGAGTAGACTTGTGATAACCCTAACCCTAAACATTGCCAATATAAATTATTTTTTGGAAGTCAGTGTTAAAGCGTTTGTTAATTCATAAGTCGTGTTATAGGGCTAGGCCTATTCACCGCCAATAGACCAAATTGTGTCCTTATTAAAATATATCATAATAACATTAGGCCTAGATGGAAAGAGCGTTTTTTGCACGTCATATTAAACCCTAAACTACCGTATTGGTTCGAGTAGATAATGTTTGATGGTTTGATCCCCACGACCTTGAAACCACCGAGTCAATAAATAGCCTGTGATTTATTTTTTATTTTATTTGTCTTTCACGGGAAGCCGGCTGGATGGAAGGGACACATCCTCCCCACAAGCTCTGCCAGCATCTGTGAAGGATGTGTCAGTGAGTGAAGAATCCTCCGTTATTTCTAATACCACAGCTTCGTATCCCTGCCATCTATTTCCCATCGTTATTTGTAGCTCAAACCTTCGCGTTTAATGAGCCAATCCCATTGGATGAGAAGGAGAGAGAGAGGGAGAGAGAGAGAGAGAGAGCGAGAGAGAGAGAGAGAGAGAGAGAGAGAGAGAGAGGGGGGAGAGAGAGAGAGAGAGAGAGAGAGAGAGAGGGGGGGGGGGAGAGAGAGAGAG
>OOFB01038260.1:0-2500 GCA_900323305.1 Trachyrincus murrayi
CCCCACACACACACACACACACACACACACACACACCGAGGATACAGACTGACAGGGCGTGGTAACGGTAGCGATCATGGCGATGATGAAAGACAATTTTAACAAAGCGCTTGTTACAGCCAGGAAGCACAACAGGTTTGTTTTTAAAACCCAATTCTTTTTGAGGAGAGAATGTTGTTATAAAAGACTTTCAGATCCGAGAGATCATTCAGTTCTACTGATTTACTGAGCCTCACTGTTCGTTTTCCACTTGGATTTCTAATGTTATATTCAAGGGCCCTTTGTAGTCAGCGGCTCTTCACACACCAACTCTCTCTTCAACTGAATATTCAAAGCGATATTTTCATAAGATATCAAAAGGCAGATATAAAAATAAAAGGGCGATGGTGAAATATTGCGCCTAATTACACTCCCTGCTCTCATTTTTGTGGTTTTAATGTACAAACGTAGCCTACAGCGTTACACTGACACGCCCTGTTACATAATGAGGGACAGGCCTACGACAGACGGGGGGAACAGTCCGTAACGTGACTCTGCGTTTTGTAAACATGTCGTTACTGCCAACAAAAATACATTTTCCTCCCGAGTGTATTATGGATTGGCAAGTGGGTCGCATGAAACTTTCTACTCGCGACCAGGAGGCCTAGTGGAAGTGATGCAGCGCTTTACCTCCATCTCCTCACCCCTCCTGGAGCCGGCTGCGTCTGTCTTAATCACCAGAATATTGCCCCGGCTTACTCTTAATAAACGTGGCTACATCCGGAGGTGTAGGGTTTTTCATTCTTTATGAAATGAAAATGTATAAAATGTATGAAAGTGTAAAAGCCCAGAGGACAAGACAGAGTTATATTGGCGGTGCTGTGCTACTTTAAAATGGAGCTCTTGTTCCCCAACTCCCAAGCGAATATGGAATTATTGAATGTTTCTTACGGTATTTTAAAAGGATAGGAATGTCCTACACATGTATATTTGATCAGGAAGGTCAGAGTGCCGAGGTAACCTGTACTCCACCCCCGAGCCGAGCTCAGCTTCACCGCCTTAATCAAGAGCAGAATGGCCGTCAAAACGTAGTATTACACACACGCACACGCACACGCACACACACACACACACACACAGTGTGCTGTGTAGTCTCAGGCAGCAGCGAATCCACTGTAGTACTACTCTACTACTACTATACCCACAATGCTTTGCTCTACCCCAGATCCTTGACTTGACCTAAACCACACCAAACCCTAAACACGGGTTACAGTCTGTCCTCAGTTCATTAGCAGCGTGAAAGTCCTCCCCAGGATTTGGACTCAACCATCTGGATGGAACAGATGACCCCAGCTCAGACGTATACGTAACGAGACAAAACATCACGCTTTATAACTCCCCGCTCTCAATCTTATCTTATCTTTATTAAAGATAGCATGAAAGAAAAGTGGACTCTTATAGTCTACCTTCATTTAAAGCCTGGAATGGGCTAACACACATGAGGATCAGATCCTAGTATCAGATCCTAGGATCAGATCCTAGTATCAGATCCTAGGATCACATCCTAGGATCAGATCCCACCTTCAGTCCAGCGCTGATGATCCACTTGATTCTCAAAGACGTGGCAGAAGGAAGACGCTGAGGGCTGCTTCATGCCGTCTCAGAGTTGGCTGATTGCTGATTGGTTACAGCTGCGCTATCGCCACATCTGATTGGACTTGGCTGGGGTAGAATGGGCGAGGCCACGCCCACGGCAGGAGCCTGCCAATGAGAGGTCATCCCTGGTTTTGTTTTTACCATTGGCTAATCTTCCAAGCGTCCACCACATTAAAACATGATATAACACCGGGGCTGGAAATGGTTAGTGTATCGTGCAGAAAAATCATGAAATCATAGATATTGTGCGACAGGGCCCACAGAATACATTAAAATCTCAAACACTTGAAAGAGAAATACAAACACAACACAACTTGTGAATATAAGTCACCATCTCTATTCTAAACACAGCCAAGCCCAACAATGTTCTGGCTTTGCTTAACTGTTGAGAAGTTCTCCAGAGACTTCAGAGGGTGCCAGCCGGACACGCAACCCCTCGACCGGGATTACCATCGCCGGTCCGAGTGTAGCCGAGCTGCCGCGTGCGTTCCTGTTGTTTGCTTAAGAAATGTAAAAAGGAATTCAT
This sequence comes from Trachyrincus murrayi, assembly GCA_900323305.1. Classification (NCBI taxonomy): domain Eukaryota; kingdom Metazoa; phylum Chordata; class Actinopteri; order Gadiformes; family Macrouridae; genus Trachyrincus; species Trachyrincus murrayi. The sequence goes on from OOFB01038260.1 coordinate 2,162, forward strand.
ATCGGATGAGTTTTATCTGACGAGCCGACAGCCGTCTTCGGTCTCCGTGCAGGAATCTGCTGCCTCGGTGGACATCGAGGCTTAGTTAAATTATTATTCATTAAATTAAATTAAATCATTATTATTATCATCTTGGTTTATCAAGGCAGAGCAACTGGCCACTAATTAATGTGTAATGAAACACGTTGCCGTGGGTTTATGTTTTTTACGTGTATTTTTACACCCTCAGTTCAAGCTCTAGGATGAAAACTGATTATTTTCAAGATCATAAATGAAATAAGCGGTCTAATCCAGCGACACATCCATTCAGACACCAATGCTTTTTCTTTGAGAAGGTCC
>OOFB01038260.1:7500-13656 GCA_900323305.1 Trachyrincus murrayi
TTGATGTTTTTCCCGGTTATTTTGGGACCGTGTGCGACGGTAATCTGGTCCGCGAACACAATAAGAACATTTCACGGTTTGATGGCCTCGCCCGGAATCCCGCCGGATTTTCTTTTTTGATTTTTGAAAGCTGTGAATGTAAAACATACACATGTGTGTTTTTAACTTAATGTAGAGCAATCTTTATGAACCGTTTGTGAGAATTTTAAACAGTATTCAAAACAGAAATGTCCTTGAAACACTGTCAGTGCTTGAGAACAAACCCGGGAATATTAGGGATTTGAACCCATGATCGCTGAGCTCTAAACACAGTTCTGTCGCCATTATAACGACAAACCTACAAAAGACAACTTTAGGGTGGAGAAGAGGGAGGAGCCTAAAAGAGGTCTTGTGGTCGTTCCTTAATCCTGATCCATCTCTGGGAACCAATGTGCCCTCCTGCCACACACATAACTGTATGATTCATAAGTCCTTCCATTTATTTTGTCAGCCATTAAAACATTGCATGACTGGCATCGCCGACGGCGGTTGACTGTGTCTGGAACGGATGAATGAGGAGGGCGTTTTCACACCTATAGTTCAGCTGATTTGGTCCGAGTTCGATAGCTGCGTTCACATACGCCCCAACAAACCGAACTAGGGAGGGAACCGCTCCAGGGTTCGGGACAAACTCTCCAAACGAACCAGGTGTGAAAGTGTCCCGAGAGTCACCTGGGTGGCCTGCCATGGTCCCTGAGCAAGGCCAGCGCCTTGCTCAGAGACCATGGCAGGCCACCCAGAGGAGAACTGGCAACCTCCACACAGGCCCCAGTGTGGTGGGAACTGGGCCTTCGTTAGTAAGAACCAGCGGACCGTTCACCAGCTGCCTCCCTACACTCAAATCACCACCCGGTCGTCTGAAGTGTTCTCGATTCTCCTTCCCAAACGAACGGAAATCTCAAAAAAGTTTTTTGAGACTTTGTAAGACAGCAGCTTTTGTAATGCTAGCAGTGAAGCTCAACCGTCTTGAATCCTCTAACATAATTCCTGAAGAACAGAATGTTTTGGACCCGTCTTCGGCTAAATCAAAGAGACACCGCTAGGAGACAGCCGCCACAAGATTTAGAATCCAGCAGTTAAAAAAAAGAAAAGGTAGTCTAACATTACCTAAAGCTGTAGTGGGTTGTGACAGCGATACAGATTGCACCGACTTTGAACAGAGAGCGACTGAATAAAGGGAAGGCTTATTTCCTCCGGTGCAAATTAATGCAGTGTGGAAAAACAGTAGAGTAGTGAGTAGTGCCGTCTGCTCAGGTAAAACAAGTGTCGTGTGTGCTCCTGGGTGTCACGCCCGCTCCTGGGTGTCCCGTGTGTGCTCCTGGGTGTCACGCCGCTCCTGGGTGTCGTGAGTGTGCTCCTGGGTGTCACGCCCGCTCCTGGGTGTCCCGTGTGTGCTCCTGGGTGTCACGCCGCTCCTGGGTGTCGTGAGTGTGCTCCTGGGTGTCGTGTGCTCCTGGGTGTCACGTGTGTGCTCCTGGGTGTCACGTGTGTGCTCCTGGGTGTCACGCCCGCTCCTGGGTGTCGTGTGCTCCTGGGTGTCGTGTGTGTGCTCCTGGGTGTCGTGTGTGTGCTCCTGGGTGTCGTGTGTGTGCTCCTGGTGTCGTGTGTGTGCTCCTGGGTGTCGTGTGTGTGCTCCTGGGTGTCGTGTGTGTGCTCCTGGGTGTCGTGTCTGGGTGTCTTGTTTGTATTTCTGACCGTTCAACATATTGTTGGATTAAAGCGTAGTGTAGTGTAGTGCATGCAGCAGATGTCCAGTAAGTTTGAGGACAGGTGGGTGAATGAGACATGTGGTAACGCATCTGAAAATGAAATAACAGCCCCCCTGCTAGGTTCATACATGGACGTCATCACCGATCACCCTCATGTCTGTCACTGCAGGTGACACACACCGAACCGTTGGAGCATCTTGTGTGAGCATGTGTGTGTGTGAATAGAAAACGTGTTTTGCTAGAAGGAAACTGTTACAGGTTGTGCACGTGTGTGTGTGTGTGTGTGTGTGGCAGTAGTGCGTTTGACAAAAAACCAACATGAAATGTAAACACAAAATATTTCCTTTATTTATTTTTTCCCTACCTAAAGACTACACAGAATGACTGATGTAGTCCTAAAGAGGCCTCTACACCTGCAGTATTTTACAGCTCCACATCTTCCTATGTACAAGTTTACAGAGAAGCGTTGGAAACACAGTGTTGAGAACGAAACCGAACCTCGGACCAGTCGAGAGACTTAAAAAACTCAACGGAAAAAAACCATAGTCTTTAAGACGCAACACTCCTCAGTGCAACAGTCCACAATGCAAGCCTCCTTCATTAGCATGTAGAACACACACACGCTTTCTTCTTCAGCATTTCTTTAAGAAAAAAAACATGTCACCATAATGATCCAACAGCAGAAATAAGAAAACAGCTTCACGTTTGTACAGCTAGAGACTCCCACTGACTCCCCCCAACCCCTCTCCTCACCCCTGCCCCCCCCCCCCCCCCCCCCCCCCCCCCCCCCCCCCCCCCCCCCCCCCCCCCCCCCCCCCCCTCCCCCCTCCCCCCTAACGCATTCACATCCTCCACACTAGAAAGCAACGCAACGCCGGCAACCCCCCGACCAGCTGGGTTTTATATCCTTCAGGTGAGTGACATTTTCACCTCCATGACGAGTCAACCCCCACCCCTCCCCCCCCTCCCCCCGGGGGAGTGAGGACATATGGGGGGAGCAGGGGAACGCGGCCCAGCGGTAATTACGTCCTGGCGGGTTACATCGCCGATGCGGCGCGCATCTCTGACCTTTCCCCGCCGGTCGCCCTAAAGGTCAGACGCATGTCCCGCGTTGCAGCCGGTGGCGTCGGAGTCATTTTCTTCTTCTTTGTCTATTTTTTGCAAGCCGACATTCACAAACTCTTCAATCACAGGCGTTTTAAGGTGAGATATTACTGAGATATTACTGGGGAATACTGAAGTACAAAACCAAGTGAAAACCATCCGGTGTCTTTATTCCACACGTCGACCTCCAGCACAACATTCAACAGTAAATGGGACCACAGTTCACTTGATTTTTTTGTTTGTTTAAGTTCACATTTGTTTATACTGTTATTTCATATTGTCATCTTATGAAACACAATTCAAAGTCATTCAAAACCATTCCGGTGAAAGATCGTCGGTCTGGTCCGGACTCCGCGGGTCTGGACTGCGCTGAGAGGCCCGTGTTTTGGACCGCGGTCGAACCCGGTCAAAGGAAAGGCTCTTTTCTTCTTTTTCTTCTTCTTGTTCTCTGAAGCAAATTCCAAAATAACCAAAAGTCTGACACAAAAACACGAGCTGCTCCTTCGTCGGCCTCGGGACGCGACGGCAGCTCCATGAAACCGTTAGAGACACTCCCCGGCTTTTAGAGAAGGCTTCACATGCACAGCAGGGCTGCAGGGCGGACCTTTTCTTCAACAAACAAATAAAATAAACCCAAGGGAACAAAATACAAGACATCACGCAAATGAAGGTGCTTTGAAACATTTGCTTGGGGCTTTTTCTCTTTTTTTAAGAAGGGCTCACCGGCGCTGACGCTGACACACACGCGTGTTTCCTCACACACGCGTGTTTCCTCCGCTGCATTGACCGACGAGGTTTTCAAGTAAAAAAAACAAAGAAAGCGGCAGAATGGGAGGGGTCTCCTTGGCATGGCTGAGAAGGCAGAACAGAGCAAGCCGCTACTCTGGCGCCCGGGCGGAGCCAGAATCACAACACGATGTATTACCCACAATCCACCTGGGGGTTCCCGCACCGATAGAGCAGACCAGGGGTTCTTCAACCTTTTCACCTCGGGACCCAAAAGACAATTTCAGTGCGTCCTTCCGGACCCGACCGCACTCAGGAAACTCTGAGCACGCTTGGTTGAACTGGTGATCCTTCCGGTACGGTCCGGTTCAGACCGTGACCCGCCTCCAAGTGGACCGCGACCCGCTTCGGGTCCCGGCCCTTAGAGACACTGCAGTAAAGTCAGGAGAATAGGCCACAACCAACGCTGTTCCTCCTCTTGTCCAGAGGCCCGGCTAACCCGTCTCCCAGGGGGGAGGGCTTCTCTCTGGCTGTAACACCCGGGGTTCCTCACCCCTCACCCCCCACCCCTCACCCCCCGCTTAGCGTTTTAAAACCCAGTGGGGCCCGACCGTCCAAGGAAACCCAGCGGCGGTGAAGTAGGCAGCTGTCTTTGGCAACGAGTCCCGTGTGTGTATACGTGTGTGCATACGTGTGTGTATACGTGTGTGTTTGTAAGTGTGTGTGTGTGTTTGCAGGTGTGTGTGAGCGTGTGCTAGTCCCTCGCCGGCGGGGCCGTGTGTTCATGTCACCTGCGGCCCGCCTCGCTTTGTCTCATGAAGTGGACGTTGTTGGCGCTGTCTGCCAACTCGGGGTACTGGTCCACCGACACCACGTGGTACCCGTCGTAGCCCAGCACCCGGCCGGCGCCCAGCAGCTGCTGCTTCTCGCCCTCCGTCCAGCTCCGCGAGCACTCCTCGCCGTCCCGCAGTCTCTGGCGCTCGCGGGCCCAGGCGCGCGCCACGGCCCGCTGGCGAGCCGCCTCCAGCACGCGGGCCTTCTCCTCGTCCACGCTGCCGCCGTAGCGCGTGTTGAGGCTGAGGGCGCCGTACTGCAGCTGGATGTCGGTGATGCGGCGTGTGCGCCCGCCCACCACCGTGTTGACCTGGGACACGGTGAGGTTCACCCCGGTCTCCAGCGTGCGCCGGCCCACCGTCATGCCCAGCAGCGCCAGGTCGGCCTCCACCGAGCCCAGCTTGACGAAGTGGTGCGTGTCCACGCCGCCCACGGTGAAATGCAGGTCCTCCAGGTACACGGCGTCGTGGAGGACGGCAGCCATGCGGCGCCCGTCCTCGTTGGCCAGGCTGATGATGTCGGTGCTCATGCGGCCGTCTCGGATGGCGAACTTGACGCCCTTGCCGAAGATGGAGCCGGCGGAGGCGAAGCGCTTCCGGGTCTCGGCCTGCGGGCAGCCGGCGCTCTTGGCCCGGTAGATCTGACCGAAACGCTCCAGCTTCACGAAGGCCTTCAGCTGCCTCTGGACCTCACACTGGACCCCCAGGAAGGACTGGACACAAGAGAACCCCAGAGAACAGTTAGTCACCAGCACAGTGAAACACAGCTTCAGCTAGCATTAGTAGCTTCAGATAGCATTAGTAGCTTCAGATAGTACAGCTTCAGATAGCATTAGTAGCTTCAGATAGCATTAGCAGCTTCAGATAGCATTAGTAGCTTCAGGTAGCATTAGCAGCTTCAGATAGCATTAGTAGCTTCAGGTAGCATTTGTAGCTTCAGATAGTACTGCCTCAGCTAGCATTAGTAGCTTCAGATAGCATTAGTAGTATTCAGATAGCATTACTAGCTTCAGCTGGCATTCGTAATTCAAATCAAACATTGAAATTATTGTACCTGATTGAGTTTCTTTATTTTTCGAGGAAAATCAATATTTATTTGCTGGCAGCCTTAATAAAAATCTTTTTTTTGTGTGTGTAATCTATTCACTACACAAAATAAAACAAGGAAAATAAATATTGTAAGAAATGTCGATTCATGTTGATATTGTCACCGAGCAGGAAGAGTCACTTTATTTCACGTTTTACAACAAGACAAGAACACAACGATGACAGCCAGGACTCTAAAACTGGTAGAAATAAAACGTGTTGATATATTAACGTGTTGATATACTAACGTGTTGATATACTAACGTGTTGATATGTTAACGTGTTGATATATTAACGTGTTGATATATTAACGTGTTGATATACTAACGTGTTGATATGTTAACGTGTTGATATACTAACGTGTTGATATATTAACGTGTTGATATGTTAACGTGTTGATATGTTAACGTGTTGATATGTTACTACTGCCTCCAGGAGGAAGGAGACACAGCGGGACACCCCCCCCCGTCGCTCCCTAACTAAGAGACACAACACGTGTAACTCGAGACGTGTGCTACCTTCATTAGCACATCAAACATCTCCGACGTGCCGCTGAAGCACCGTGATTAATTGTGTTGGTTTTTATGCGGCGGTTTCTCGGCGAATGCTAATGTTGGATGTAGCGATTGTCCGCCCCCCCCCCCCCCCCCCCCCCCCCC
>OOFB01038260.1:19062-33319 GCA_900323305.1 Trachyrincus murrayi
CTCCCTCTCCCCTGGAGGAGAGATCCCCCCCCTAACCCTGACTCCCTCTCCCCTGGAGGAGAGATCCCCCCCCCTAACCCTGACTCCCTCTCCCCTGGAGGAGAGGGGAGGTCCACTAAACACATCACATCATTTCATTCCAGATACACCCAAAATGAACATAGCCACAAAGCACACATCGATCTGACAATTCTGTGTGTGTGCGTGCATGTGTGTGTGTATGTGTGTGTGTGTTGGAGCATTCAGAGAAACAACATAAGTTTGGGTTGTCTTGAAACAACATTGTTGTACAGTTTGATGTTCCATTCTAACCTCCGCTTCATTTCAAATGTCAGCACATGTTATACAGAGTACATGTTATACATGTTATACAGAGTACATGTTGTATGTTAGTACATGTAAGTGTAAGGGGACCCCCAACGTCTGAACAATCACTCCAGAGCACTGTAAACATCCTGCATGGAAAATACGGGAACGCTAAATGCAAGGCTGCTGAGTGCAACCGACAGAGAAAAAAAACGACAAAATGCTACACCGCTAACTGCAAACACATGCATTCCTGCTGTTTGTCTCGTGGACACAGCAAAGTTACTCGGAGAAACAACCACTTATTCTTGCGAAAGAGAGAGACAATGAGAGGTGAGTAGTCAGTGGAGAAAGAAGAGTCTCAATTGAAGTTAATAGCAACCTTAGCGCTCAGTATACATGAGCCAGTCAGATTGGTTCTCTCACAGCATCAGTCAGTTGGAGTGGCATTGGTAAAACAACAGAATACACAGTCAAACAATATCCAGATAAAACAAATGGTTCCTTCATGCGATTCACATATTTTGACTCCAGACTTCACTAGTCAGTGATTGTGAGCATGAGCAATTTCTCTCTAAGTTGAAATCACAACAGCAAAAAGACTTGCATGCAGTCCACTCAGCAGCGGCCTCGGTGAGCACCCCGGCAGCTGGCCGGGGTGTATTGTAACAAGGCAGCACCCACCAGCGTATTACACCACATAAAGCAGGACAACATGATGTATTTCCCCCTTTGAGGTTTCAGACCTCAACACACGGGCTGAGAGCAGGGGTATGGTATTATGATTAGTGTTATATAGTCTTTTGGGATGGGGGGGAGGGGGACTCATCAGTCAAACAGATTGGAGCAGACGCAGACTTGCAATGATGAAAACTCATCAGACGTGGCACCATGGCACATCTGGCCTCAGGAACGTGGTCGGAAATGTTTCATATTGAACTGGTTTGGTAGTTGGGAGTGGTGGTGGTGTTGGTGGTAGTGGTGGTGGTGGTGGTGGTGGTGGTGGTGGTGCATGGTGGTGGTGCATGGTGGTGGTGGGCAGACTGATTCTCTGTGTAAGCTGGCGTGTAAGTCTCTCGCACCTCATTCTCACACGTCTTACATAATGTGCTTCACTGGTTCTGTATTGGGAGCATCCAATGTGTCGATGCCCCAGATATCAGGAGGAAATGTCCGCGTTATTTACAAAGTTCCGATAAAGAAGTGACGGATTGTAGACCGGCAGATAATTATGCATTCCTTACATTCACCCTAATTTAAAAGTTGAACCTTTCCAAGCGGCCTGCTTTCCAAGCGTATCTGAAAGAGGTTCTGGCCATGCCAAGCTGTCACAGAGTCACAGAGTGTCTCCATTGTACTTCTACACGATGGGGTGACTAATTAAAAACACAAAGAGCAAAGCTCCCGGGCTTTGCTGAAAACGGCTTGGCTCGCGACGCGCAACTAATCTCTAACAGATCACAGGTCCGACGGTACATTTAGCTTTCCACGTTCCCATGACTCTGAGAAGCAAGGAACATTAAACTAGAATCTGACAAATGACAGCACGGAGCTGCATTTGAGTGACATACGGGCCCCTGAGTGACCGGTCAGTAGACACTCTGGACCACGACCGGCCATGTTGAGATCGCTGTGATCATCATCATCATCAAGTAGACCGACGGGGTTAGCGACGTTAAACGGAGCATGGAGCACAGTGGAGACAAGTAAACCGTAGCTACGATCAGCCCAGATCCCCCTGGAACGGAGGGACCACTCCCGTCGCCTCACATCTGTTTAGCACATTGGCCGCTCGCAGAGGTTTATGTTAGCGACGCATTGTGTGTATATCATCCTTGGCTCTCCTCCACGGGCTTTTGACAGATGGCTGCAGGCAAGGTTGTCTGATGAGTACAACCTCAGAGGCAACAATGAGTTGAAACACTTTCTTTATAGACTCGAGCGTCTGCATTAAAGAAAGAGCGTCGCCGGAGGTATAAAATATGGTTGAAATGCGTATGTTTTGTCTAAGGCCATTCTTCGTTTGCCATGCGCCTCATTCGCCGCTCTTACTCCCTCATTTATGATGCATGGCAACACATGGAAGACATTATGCTGTGTTTTCTCCTGGAGGTTGCATTAAACCCGTCTGCCAAGTGTATTTCACATTCGAAACGCTCCAGTGTGCGAACTGTGTCTGGCCAAACAGAAACTCAAGAGAGGGATTCCAAAACAAAACCAAAAAAAATATAGTTTATTTATAAGCCAAGTTATTTTTGAATTCACACCGGTTTAGCGTAGATGTATTAGTATTCTGGTTTACTTTGATTTATTAGTATTTCAGCCCCTGTCGCTTCCAGAAAACATGTCTCCTGACAAATCATGCGTGAGACTTTCCCATTTCGAGTATTCACTTGACGTCCATGAGAGCAAAATTCTCATTGGCACTCTTCCTGTCCTTGAGCAGGAAAAAATGAACTTCCCTTTGAATAAAGTGTCTGCTGCATGGCTAAAAAGTAATCAATAGTAGCTAGGAAAGTGGTTGGATGTTTGGAGTCCTCTGACATCCTCTGAGTCCTGTAATCTGAACACGTTCATCTTAATGTACTGAGAGCGTCATGGTTGCAGCCAGGTGGTAACTAGCAGTAACTAGCGGTAACTAGCAGTAACTAGCGGTAACTAGGCAGGAAGCTGTAACTAGCAGTAACTAGCAGTAACTAGCTGTAACTAGGCAGGAAGCTGTAACTAGCTGTAACTAGTTTCTTAATGTCCACTTCCTAAAATGGCTCTTCAATGGAGTTACCGATTACAGAGGAGGGAAGTAAGATACATTGTCTTAATTGTTTGATTTTACTTAACTGTTTTACCTTTTGAACCTGAAGGTTATTCAATTGTACATAGATTAAATTAATCTAATTTCTAAGGCACCATTATGCTTAGAACACTGTTAATTTCAATGTGATTTTTATTTATTTATATGAAACAAACTAACACACTAGGTATCTCAAAGCAAACCAGATGTTTATTTGAAATAAAAGTAATAATTGAATCCAAATAATGATATAAAGAAATTCATTAGACTAATGACGCAATGACCAGTATTGTATTTGAGTGCTCAGCACCTTATTTTAATAACAAAAATGAATTCAAAATTAATTCAGTCCAACTTACACTGAAAAAACACTGACAAAACTCAACTAATGAAATTCTTTCCTGGATAAGAATTAAAACAATATGCACAGTAACTGACACACCTCTTGTAACTCCAGAAAGGATTACACATGAAAATATTGATGAAGATTGTTTTGGCCACACATACTTTTAACAAATCATATCCACTGTAAATTAGCACTTAAGTAGTAATGGATCAAATGAATGCGTTAGAAAACTATAGCGGCCATGAGACCATTACTGGACAATCACAGGTTGAGAAACCTCCCCTGTTCACTGAGCTGTCTGATTTCACTCATCCATCATTTCTCTTGATGCACATAATTACCTTAATAATACCAGCAGTGACCTTCTGAACCCTGAAGTGACCCTTCTGCCTGCCACACACAATGCAGACTATTACGGGAATGCATTGCATTTTCAGAAATGTAATTGTGGTGTGAAGGGGGCGTGGCTTGGTGTTGGCTGCAAACAAGGGGGCGGGGCTGCTCATTCACGGGGACCGACAGGGCTGTGGGTGGTGCTTAATGAGTTGACAACAATATATATATATATGTGTTTGTTCTGCTCTCCCCCACGCTGAGACTGGGTCCACTCCTGGAAAGACAGTCATTTTGTATAAATGCTAACACGACATAACATGCAATGTGTCCAGCACAGAAAATAACCATGCATGTAAATCTTAAAAAATATATATATATTCCAATTCCAATGCAATAACGACATCCAAATCCTTCTCAAACACTCGATCTGCCCGCTTGGAGCTCTTACTTTGAAGTTCAGCCATGGCTCAATCCTCTAAGAAATGTTACAATATCGATATGTTTATAACATATGTAATGAAATTAAATCAAATGAAGTCATATGTTATTTGAGTATCTTACTAGTAAAAGATAATGATACAAGACATAAGTATATACGTATACAAAAAGACTTTTGAGTAACGTTTTGCAGGCCCAACAAAGTGAACCAATATGGTTTCATTGCCCATATCAAGTTATTTGAAATGAATTGCTGAGCCTCACAAAATCAATAACAAACGGCAGGAAGTTATCTGACCTTATATTATATAACATATTCAGTAATGTCCATCTAGATGTCTAAGACGCTACAGACACTGACAACCTACAGGACAAGGGTTGGTAAGAATCAACAATGACAATGGCCGTGTGTGGTGCTTTAGTCCCTTATCTTCTTGGCGAGGCCCTTCTTGAGCGGGGGTGTCTTCTGGTTCTGGCTGGTGTCCTGGTCTGGGTTGGCCGGGGGGGGGCGGTCTGCATCGTACAGCTGCTTGAGGTTGAGGGTCTGCTGTTCCTTGGTGGTGGTCTCTTGCCTGGCCTGCCGCAGCAGACGCTTCATGGTCTTCACCTTCTCCCTCAGGTGTCCGTTGGCCTTCTCCAGGGTCCTCACCTTCTGGGAGAGGGTCCTCACCCGCTCCTCCTCCTCAAACAGGGCCTCCTGCACCGCCGAGCACAGCAGCTGGGACCGCGGAGAAGAAAGAGCCATCACTGTTGATTTCATCCGAATCAAGACGTTTTGATTCATGCTGATTTTTAATCACGTGAGTCCTCCCGACTCATAAATCAAAATGAGAGTAGACAGTTGAGGTATAACCTCACATTGGACCAATGTAAATATTGAATTAACCTCGGCTTATAATTAATTCATATAAAGTGAATGTTTATGTAGTCTGTTGACCCTTTTAATTTTCATTAATCATGCAAGAGCTTGTTCATTAATCATCAGCAAGGATGACATATACTGGCATCCAGCCCCAAAATGATCACCGTCCATGGCTGCCTTTCCACCGCTAGCTGGACACACTTACGGAATGTTCTTTTGGGCTGACGACCAATCATAACAGCACAAACCAAATCCTATTCCCCATGCTAGGACCAACTGAATCTGAGATGGTCCTTTTTCTCTCTTTCGCTCAAGCATCGAAGCAAATCTTAAAGTTAAAGGCAGTAGTCATAACACATTGCTTGTTCGGAACGCAGTCCAATCTTACGTTACATTTATGATTTCATCTTTTAAAACACACTGCCTGTGTCAGTGCAGGACACATGAAAGAAAAAGTACATTTCTTGAGTCTGAAAGATCTCGATGCTTTGCTTTCCGATGTGGAAAAGGGCCAGGTGGTTCTAAATGCATGGCGGTCTCTCAATTGAGTGTGGATTTCCTTCTCCGAGCCCAGTACTTCCACATGGGCCAGAGTGAAACGCGACAGTAAATTTTACTCGAATAACTGTGGGATGGGGTTTGAGGAAATGTTAAAAATGTGCGGCCGGCTGCCTTCCCACATTGCTGGTTAGCATATTAGCACTTAATTCTTTTTTTCTACTTCGCTTTCTCACACGTGCTATTACTTATGTCACAAGGACCTCTGTAAAAGTGCAATCTCTAACCTATAAAGTCTAACCTCTGTGTAAGCGATCGCACAACACTCAAGAGACAGGCTATTTCCAAAAGGAGAATTCCTGTTTGTTAGCACAGAAACCCGGTACCGAAAGCTGGGTGTTCTGTGGGGCACGGGTTTGAATTTCATTCGAACGGTGGACATCTACAGATGGTTCCTATTTCCATGTCTACCCTGATATTTTCACTCTAAGCTCCTGTGTGGACAAATACTTGGGTAATTGGCCTTGCAAAAAGCCCAGAGACGAAGCTTGAGATGCCGTATAGAAATATAGTATAGACCTGCCCCAAAGTAGCAGCACACATGCGTTACTCCTCCTTTTTTACGTTTTCAGTAAGGACACCGTAATGCTTCTACAACTACAACGCAACACAAAAACAAGGAAGGGGATATGGTAAGGGTCGCCACGACTACAGATCGCTTGTTGTTGTCGCACAACAACAGCGGAGATAGGTTGCTATGGTTACTGCAACACTGAAAAACAGGAATCTGAATCGCTGAATCTAACCGTTACCCGAACAATACTTTTGCTGGAACGAAAGCGTAACCTGGAATGAATCGATTTTAAGCGATTTTAAACTGTTGTGGAGTGGTACCAGACAACCCTTATCCTTACTTGTTATAGTTGTCTGTCCTCCAAAACAAACCAATACCTATTTAGTTTGGGTTCCTTCCACTGCAGGAACACATCAGCTGGTGCTACATTATTGTGAGCCTAACTTCAAATATACGTCATATACTGTACATCATGCGTTAACTTACAACCATTCCTGTCCATGTCTATAATCCACAATCAAACCCAAATGCCATATAGAAATGCATTGACAATGAAACAATGACATTTTGGAAACCTGTGCATCTTTTGCAGGACGGTGAACCCATTTATGTGACATTTTCCCATGTAGTGATAAGAGACTTTATAAGAGAGAGCAGATGTATGTCTGTAGCACCAAACTACCCAGTCTGGCTGTTTAATGGGCAACTCTTAATCTCTACAGCATGCACGCAATTAGAAAACGCTGAGAATGGTAAGATCCAAAGACTTTCACTGCATGCATCATCAATTATGAAATCACAGTTTTTTACATGAGCACAGCATAGGCTGGTGCTGTACTTCACCTTTCATGCTACCTCACGCAATCTTTTATTTTCCATTAAGGCATTTCCCGACTGAACTTGTGGTCATTAAGTTGAGTTTAATTATTGGGTTGCTGGCGGTGCTTCTTTGTACTGATCCAAAAGAGAACAAAAGAGCCTTTAAAGCATGCGTTTACAGTCAACAGAGCTGGTTGTTGGATGTCACCAGGCAAGCACAGGCCCGTTTCTCACACTTCATATTCACGGGAATTGGGCACTACACAACGCGATCTGGCGAAAGTTGATGTCAGGTCTATTATGGGTTCTTGCTGAAGTAAAAACAAATCTGTTTTTCTTTAGCTCAGGAGAACCCTAATCATGACAAGAACCAGCTGTCTGGATTACGTCAGTTCCGACTCTATGAGTGTAATTAGAGACCCGAGCAAACGGGGGGTCATTAATGGAAAACTGAACCACATTTTCATTCTCTTTTCCAAGTGAGATCCTGAAGTTGTATTTATTTCTTTTTACAAATATCCACAAAGGATTGGAAGGCAGAGAGCAGGGGAGACGGTGCAATGACTTTGCTGAGTTGCACTGAGATAGTGCAACAAAATACTCTTATCAGTAAAACTACAAATACGCTTCGTTACCCTGCTGTCCTCCTGCGCCTCCCACTCGGGCGTGTAGGTGTGCACCTGGGTCCCGGCTGTGCAGCTGGAGAACTGGAAGAGGCTGGAGAACATGCGGTGGCTCTCGGCTGTGTCCGGGAAGATGGGGTCTTCGAAGTTGACGCTGTGAGGGAGGAGGCTGTAGTTCTCATCCATCCTGAGGGGGGAGGCGGGAAATTTATGTAGACGGTCGGATTACAAGCGATTGCATAGAGCCATGCATGCATACAGTACATACACACACTAACACACAGTGCACGTGTAGAATATACAGTACATATACAGCAGATGTGTAAAATACAAGTTTGGATAGAAGCAAGAACACCGTTCCATGCATGACCCATTATTTTGTGGTTCTGCCACTAGAGGCTCATTCTGGCTGGTGTGTTGAAGACTTTTGTGTTTGTCTCCAGCACTTGAGGGAACTAAGCTCCATTAGATGTGCCGTCTAACTGTAAATAGTGACTTCATTTTGCATGGAATTAAAAGTAACCTCTGAATATATTTGTGTAACAGTGCATAATTAATCTGGATTAAAATGATGATGCCTTTTTAAGATTATTTTCTTATTTCTTCTTATTTCTTATTTTCTTAAAGGTCATCACCACCACCAGTGTAAGGATCTATGTAAGAAATGCAACACGTGGAAAGCAAGTACAGATAATAGTCCTTACCAAGCATATAAAACAAACAATACTTGAGATTTGTCTCATAGATTTTTATTTAAAAACTGCAAGGGTAGGATTTTTATTTAAAAACTGCAAGGGTAGGTTTTTTTAGACCTTTAGACCTTTTAGAGCGCCGACTGCTAGCAGATAGCGATAATTAACGTTCTATGAGTGTAGTTTACCACTATGGATGCAATAAGAGGACTGTGTTGAGAAATGTAAAGGCTATTAATTACCTCCGCCATTTCCTACAACATGTACAGTGACCATGGTGACTATGACAATACCTGATCATGATTGGTTAAACTGATTAATTTTTAATTAATCATTAACATCCTCTCATTTACTAAAGCTTTTAAAAGTATAGCTGTAGGTAATTAGTACTTCAGTAATACATTAAAAACAGTTAGTATTAGTGTTACTGAGGCATCTGCACATGCTCATATTATGTCAAATACTCTGTCTACTGTTACATTTTTTTTTTTATCACACCAAGCCGTCAAAAATCGACGGCTTGGTGTGATAAAAATTAATGTTGCTTTTTCGCGAAACGGAAATCACGTCGTATGTGTACAGTCCCATTCAGCTCCATGAATTTTAACTATTTTATTGACGTGGGAAAAAATCACAACAAACAATCGCGTTGGATGTGAAAGGACCTCAAGGCAGAGAGCTAGATGTGAATGAGTGGTACAGAACTTCTCCTCCGCTATGGAGGGAGTAGGAGAAGAACAGCATGGCTCCTGTCCATATGGATCCCATCTTGTGTCCCTTGTGGGACATCAAAAGCTTGATTATCCCTGTCCATCATCACTCTGTGACTCTCACGCCTGTGTGTGTGTGTGTGTGTGTGTGTGTGTGTGTGTGTGTGTGTGTGTGTGTGTGTGTGTTAGCGTGTGCATGTGTGTGTGTTAGCGTGTGCATGTGTGTGTGTGTGTGTGTGTGTGTGTGTGGTGCGTGTGTGTATGTGTGTGCATGTGTGTATGTGCGTGAGCAGTATGTGCAGTATGCACAGGCATTGCATACTTGATTTCTAAGTATACAAACACACCTTCCTATGTATTCCATGTTTGTATCCATAATTGTGTTGTTTGGGCTTGTGGGGCTGGTAATAACGCAAATCTGCTTCCTTTAACTCGCAGCTCAGATAAGCAATGACTTCATTGCATTTTGAGTCGTGGGATTCGTATTGGATATAACTCATGAACTCCGCCAACAACATCTAACACACAAGCCTAAGTTAACCCCACAACCCAAGTATGCCCCCAACAGAAATATAGCACACACAATTTCCCATTACTCAACAGAAAATGTTAACCCTTTCATATGATACAGAAACCACACATGGTACTTTGAAAGTATCTCCATGCCACATGTGATGTCTTTTTAATCTCCTTTAAGTTATAGCTGATGTTTGGCTTTCTAGCTCTCCTCACCTCCTGACACTGGTCCTAATCTCAAGGGAGTAAATTACAGACTTAGGAGGCAACAGCTAGACTGAGTACTCCTTCATGGTCTGCTGGGAGACCCCAACATGTACTTTTCTCCATCCGACCGACCCTGTCCTGGTTTTTTTATATCGGTGATTGATTGGGGAAAGTTACTTTGGTCTGGGACGATGTTTGTTGGGGTTATTTTATTCCAGGAAATGGAACTCACTGGAGATTGCACGAGTGATTCAACGTTGACTTGTTGATCCAAGGCCTGATTCTCAGTGTTGCAAATGAAAACAGTAAAACACTCAAAGTGTACAGGACTGTATTTTTTATACTTATCGCTGTGTTTTCTTTTGACTCTTTTTTACCGTCTTGCTGACTAAAAACTAATGTGTAAAACAGATAGCACGTTTTCTTGGACTGGTTGATTAAAGTGGACCCCGCCTTCTAGATTTATCCTGTTGCTTGCTGCTGAGTTTGCAAAGTCTGTCCTTACTGACCTTAGCACACTCTTTGATCCACAGCGAATATACAGTGAGTTCAGATAAATGCCATGGAGGAGCAGGCGTAGCAAGGACGCCTACAGGCAGACTGTCAACATTGGGGGGGGGGGGGTCGAACCCAGAACCTTTTGGCTGGCTCCTGCCTCCCTCATGGTGACAACAAAGCCTGTTCCACAGCCGTCACACCATACATGGTACACTTAGTCATAAAACCATGACCAAAAACCTTTCGCTTATGTCTTTCATCATTCCCACTTCTGTGCATGTGAATACGTGTCCGTCTGAGCATCCATTGCATCTTCCTATTGTTCTTGGCCATCGTGCACATCCCATCGTGGGATTTAAGTGAAAGATTAGCTCCATGGTTGAGGATGGCCTGTGAATGTCTTGGCTGCTCGTGTATTGGAGAGGAGCCCAGCAGACTGACTCAGATATTAGTTCTATGGGTTTGGAGTCCTGAGGACTCAGGACGCGGGCGCCATCCGTGTCAGAGGGAGGAGGAACGAGGTCACCCTATCAAAGTCCATCATCAGGCTAACACTTATTGAGTGTGGATTCTTCCACCTTGACATCCAAGCTGCCTGGCTCTGTAATTATGCAGGCTGGGATGCATTAGATGTTTTCCTGTGGAAAGCACTTGGTCCTGTGCCACACAAGAACAAATTAATTTTGAAAGATGCTTTCGCGTTTGTGTATAACAACGACACCTCGCCTAACGGGTCTAAATCTATCAAAGATTAAACAATACATATGTGCTTAGGAGTTCACAAGTGCTATTGTGGTGGATAGGCTATGGTATAAGAGAAGGTCCCTTAGCTTATAAGAAACCTTCCTTCCCTCATCACTGCTACTGCCATCATCGCAATGCTTTTTCTTCTAGAAGTGGGGCTTTAGTTATTTAGGGGTAGGCCTATACAATTCTACTGATATTTAGGGGTAGGCCTATACAATTATATAAGCTCGCTACACCAACTAGTAATCATGGCAGCCAGATGTTTAGAGACATGAAGTTGCAGGAAAAAAACTGCCAATCAGCATGATGGAAATAATTAATCTAACTGTTTCGCCATAAGACATTTAGTTTGACTAAAAGTTTGCGTCAGCAACATTCAAAAAGGGGAAATTTACCCAGCTTTGCACATTCCCTGAATGTAGGCCTATTAATTTACCAATATGATCCGGTATAGGCCTAAGGTTGAGGTAATCATGTAATCTTGGGAAGCCAGTTCTTCAGATTCAGATTTCTTTTGTTGACCACCCCGGGCGGTGGGGGAAGCATCAGTCAACATATCAAGTTTATTTCAAAACAAAATGTGGCCACCGACTGCAGGCAAAGCAAGTCAGGGCCATGTATCTCTTACCTTAGGAATAAATAATATGAATTGTTCTCTGTGACACTGTAGGTGAAGCAGGGGAAATAGCCGAGCCCGGTGACATTAAGCCGGGACCCGGCCGGGACCTCCATCATGCTGCCCCACGCCTGGTCGCAGAGCAGCTCGATCTCTGCGGTGTAGAACAGGTCCGCGTCGTGCTGCCACGGCAGGTAGTTGTACACGCTGTACGAGTCCTTGTGCAAGGCAAGCACTTTGGCGAAAACTATAATCTCCGCGAGTTCGGCGCGGCATGCGTCGGTCTGGTGTCTCCAGTCGTGGGGCAACTGACAGCCCAGGCCGACGTCCAAACTCGCCGCTGCTAAAATGCACGTTAAAATGATCCACATCTTGAATGACAATAGGCTTTAAACACACGAATGGAAGTCTGCGAAAGTTTTGGGAACGCTGCGTAAAAGTTGTGCAGCCGTCTCGGCGACCCGCGGGGTTTCTATTCCATACGCCAGCGCTTATGAAATAGAAACCAACTGGAAATCAATTGAAACAGAAAGAAAACTGGATCTAAAATGGGTCCCTTTGTCTTCCTCCACTACACTATCACTGTGTGCGACCAGCGGGCCTAATTACACCACCCAGCATCTTCTCAGGTCCTTCTCAGCCTTGGACACAATGACATGTTTCATATTTTGCAAATGTAGTTCATCAGCCCGAAAGGTTCCACAAATTCCGTTGTGCCATCAGGTAGCATTTACGATGACGTCTGAAATGAGCTCGAAGTCACTCTTTCTAATCCCTTTCAAAAGTTAGATGTGAAAAAATACATGAAACTGATTTGGACCAGGCATTAAAAATGAAGATCTTTGACGTCCCCTAGTGGCAATAAAATATATTCGTATGATATGTGCACTGCTCTACAATTAATGAATGACACACACACACGCACGCACACGCACACACGCACGCACACACACACACAGTGCCCAACAACAGGTGCCGTGCCCCCACCCCCGACCCATCCTTGACCAATAAGAGTAGGTGTATCAATCAAAACGTTCTAATTCGAACATTGACCAATGAGAGCAGGACGTGCTTCAATGAAAACTGTCTTGAAGCTGGTGCTGCGTCCTTTCGTCTGCAGGCCAGCCAGCCAGCCAGGTACTGAGCCCACACTAAGCAATACGCCTTTGCGATATAAATATTATAATTTAGGCATTTAATATTTTAAGAACATGTACGAGCTTGCTATATTACAACATTACACTCAATAATAATGATGTTCATAATTGTTGTAACTAGCGTTAGTCCATAACGTGGTCTATGTCGACGCCATGTTCGGGTTAAAACTGCTTGGGTCAGTTGAGCCTCGGTACGTTTGCTGGGTTTCCATTTCCACCGGGTGTCTTATGAATATTATATTATGTGTTTTCTTTCGTACATTAGATTTAACAGCCGAGTAGGCGCAACCTATAAATACCAAGCCTAAAGTTGCTAGCTAGCTAGCGATGTGCTAGCTAGCCATGTGCTTGCTAGCTAGTAAATGCTACTGATATTTATGGTGTAATTTATAGCTAGTATCAGATATGACAATATACCTCAAAGCTATGCGTTTGCCACATTCTATCGACAAAAAAATCGAATATTTTCTTTGGATTCTACATCCCATTGAAACCTCACCGAAAGAGTTCATTAAGTAAAGACAACTTTTAATTTCAGTAGTAATTTATCATCAGAACTTCACAGCATGGAAACAATGTCATGTTTAATATAAAAAACACGCTTAATATATTGTACATATTGCTTTAACGCTATCATGGCAGCAAGGGTGCACAGTGGAGACCATACAGGGCTTGTATATCGGGATGTCACGTGGCAATGACCGCCGCCATTTTGGAAGCATAGAAGCATTGCATTGCATTCTATAAGCCCTATTCAGTGGGTTTCATTAGTGTGTGTGCTTCACAATTCTCGGCCTGAAATTAGCTGTGTATACAACTGATTTAAGATTTCATTTTGTTATTGATTAGTTATTCCACGTAATGCAACACAGCAGATCATTTGATTAAGATGGCGATAATATTTGGTTATTCACTACGGCAGGCTGAATTTTCCTATCTAGTGATCCACAAATCCATCAAAATGTTAACATCCTCAGAAATGTTAAGCTTTGCACAACTCAAGATCCTACATAAATGTTTTACTCTAACATGTGAGGTGAATTACCGCCATCTATTGGATGGTAAATGCAGTGCACCTGTGCTGACAGGATGTTGTATTGACAGGATGTTTTCTACTGATGGAGGATGTCTGCAGCGAGACCCATCTCTATCAGGCATAGGTAGCTATGCAATTTTGTTCATGTTCTAATGAAGTTCAGTTAAGTGTTAGTCATGATGTGTGTTAACAGAACTATAGTGTGTTATATATTGTTATAGTATGCCTGCCTTGATGATGCCGTGGACAGAGTTGGCAGCTCGAGTGCTTTTTGGGAGGGACAATCGCTTTGGAGGAGCTGGCGAAAGCAGTCCAGTGGCAGAGGAGCGCTGCTGTCCAGAGTGACTTTTCTGGTGATTGGAAGAAGAGTAGAGTGGCAGGAGTTTTCTTGCCTACCTATGTTGAATGCACTTATTGGAAGTCGCTTTAGGTAAAAGGGTGGGTGTTTATGTGTGTGTGTGTGTGTGTGTGTGTGTGTGTGTGTG
>OOFB01038260.1:33339-43415 GCA_900323305.1 Trachyrincus murrayi
CAGAGTGACTTTTCTGGTGATTGGAAGAAGAGTAGAGTGGCAGGAGTTTTCTTGCCTACCTATGTTGAATGCACTTATTGGAAGTCGCTTTAGGTAAAAGGGTGGGTGTTTATGTGATACGTTTCTTATTTTGCATAGCTAATCTAGTTGACCAGCTATGCCAGAAAGGTTCCCCAAATTCTGCTGTGCAATCAGGTAGCATATACGATGCCTGAAATTATCCCTTTCAAAAGTTACAGAAATACATAGCCTTTTTGGAGCAACCATTAAAAAATTAAGACTGAAGAAAAAGAGTAGAGCGGCACAGAAGAACTCTTTGGATTGAATTGAGTAGGCATATGTCAATGAGAAAAGAAGGCTGCATGTTTATCCATGGATAGTCTGAACATGTGCAGATGCCATTGCTATTACTGAAGTAATAACCTACAGCAATACTTTTACACTTTAGTAAATGCAAGGATGTTAATGAAAAATGAAGAAAGCATATGTTTGTAAGAGGGACTGGTCAAAATATGCAACAGTAGACTGAGAATATTTGACATAATATGAGCATGTGCAGATGCCTCAGTAACACTAATACAAACAGTTTTGAATGTATTACTGAAGTAATAATTACCTACGGCAATACTTTTAAAAGTAAATGAGGATGTTAATGGTAAAAAAAGGAAAGTATAAGTTTGTAAGGTTGACTTGTCAAAATGTTACAGTGCCCCCTTAAGATTTTAGATATTTCATTTTGTTCCTATTCTGATCCTATCATGTTTTGAAATTGTTTTTTATGTTCAAATGTGTTTTTTATGTTCAGATTAGTGTTTATGATGTTCAGATTAGTGTTTTTGATGTTCAAATGTGTTTTACGATGTTCAAATGTGTGTTTTATGATGTTATGTGTATGATGATCAAATGTGTTTTTGATGTTTAAATGTGTTTTATGATTGTGTTCTATGGCTTTCAAATGTGTTTTATGATGTTCAAACTTAACACTATCCTCATAAAAACAAGCGGTCAAAGAAATGTGGCGTAACAGAGCTCCAGATACCATGTGGTTTAAGTTTATCCAGTTTTAGTTCAGTACACGTATTTAAGAATTTGGAATTTTAATGCTTAATGTTTAGAACTATAATTGATCATGTATAGTGTACAGAATGTAAACTTTCTCTGCCATATAGACAGGAGACAACCAAGCTAGTAATGGCACACCATTGTTTTGTAGTTTTGTTTTGTAATATTTATAATTCCTGTACGTTCATGTATTTGAATGTTTCATTGTTTTTATAAAGATCCACAAGGTGGTTATGCTTAATGTATGGTAAATCACTTATTTTATTAACTAATTAAAATGGCAACATTTAAATCAATTGAGTTTAGATGTATTTCACAATATTTTGGTGTGACTAGAAAAGACTGGTTTGCAGTTGTATTTTGTTGGTGTTTATTTAAAAGCGTTGCTTCACATGATTGAGATTAATATGGTCCTCCTGCAAGGTGTTCTCGTGTTGTGCAAGAGTGACAACATCTGGTGACAACATTGACTATTCCTTAAAACGCTTTGGCCTACTTTTAATCGCGACCAGTTGGGACTGTGATGTTTGATCACACTTGTCTTGGAATAAACTTTATGCGGGCTGCACTAGTTTTGCTAAAATGTCCGCTAAAGGTTTGTATAGCAAGATTTTAGCGAAGATGTGTTTGTTGTATTGGTGCTGTGGAAAGACTGACAGGATGCGTTTAAATGATTTGCTTTTCATGACACGTCAAAATCGAGTATTTTTTTTCCTAAATGAGTCACGTCGTTGTTCACAACTCGTAGTAATGCCGAAACCAGGGATCGAACCAGGGACCTTTAGATCTTCAGTCTAACGCTCTCCCAACTGAGCTATTTCGGCACACATTTGTACCTCACAATTGTAGAATAGCGTATCCTAATATTAATATTTAAAGCATAGGCTACTGAACCAGTGGTTACTTTCCATATCGGTCAATCGTCTCTTATATTTAGATTTGCTTAGTACCAACAAGATGGCGCTGTTCGCAAAGAGTTGAAATCACCATGGAAATGCACTCGTTAGGCCCATACATAAATCGTATGATCAATGTTACCCTTTCATTGTATGCAATGTTTTCTGTGGATATAGCCTATATCATAGGCCCAGAATTGATTGATTTGTTGTTCATCACACATTCCTCCGCCAGGACTCTGGGCTCGGCCGGACTGAGACAGGCCCACCCCCGAACTACTCCAGTACACTTGGATGGTTGGTTCTGGCTCTTCCTGACTAGTTCCCTGTGTGTTGACTGTCTGCCAGACATACGGTGGGTGAACGCTGTGGTCCAGGAGAGCAGATCTGGGCAACAGGGCACCTAATGGGTCATGGATTTGCGTCATCCCCATTGAAACCTGAGTGAATGTCCCAGGAGCTCTGTGGTGGTGTGCTAGCCAAGCAGTGCTGTGATAATGAACCCAAAGGTAGAAAATGTTCTGGTTCTGAAGACACGGGCAAGAAGTGCAACACAAAGTGTGTGTGTGTGTGTGTGTGTGTGTGTGTGCGCGCGCGCGCCACTGGGCGTGTGCGCAGCTATGAAAAGCCATGTGAGATATCTGAGCTAGGCTTCGCCCTGAGTACATGAACATATACAGATAAGCATATATGTCATTCAATCAACAACATGATGCAGTACCAAAAGGTTTTCTCCAGCGTGTTCAGTATTGATTTGCTAGATGCTCCATCAATTTCAGCTGCGAGACAGAACTGGCCAGTCCATGGGAATGCACACAGGTGGAGCTCTGGTCAGGACAGCCAGATGGACAGGGGGCTGTTGTTGCTCTTATTAATGGGAGCTCCATTGAATCGCGCTCCAGTTCGGTTCCAAGCAGCCCCCACAGGCACACCAGTAAACAAGCAACAACACTCAAAGGGTTGCATAACTGGGGGGGAAATGGTGACTTCTACAAGAACAAACACTCTCCTTCTTAATGTCCTGTTCTGCCACGCCGAGCCTGCTTAATTGTAACGCTGTGTCAGTGACTCTACAAAGACAGACAAGATGGATGACGTAATTAGATTAAGAGTAATTCAATAGGCATGGGCCAATAGATGGCAGTTTAGTGATTAGGTGGGTGACTATTATGACAATAAATAGATGGTATTCAAACAATAACAAAGAAAGCAATCTTTCACCCAAAGCAACACTTTCAGTCAACACAGTAGTCAATCACGAAACAAACAAGAAATGCTGCATAACTGGAATTCAGCCATCATGTAAAAGGACAGCATGTGACCTCTGCCTATTGTGTTTTTTTTTTTTTGTGGGACCAATGGGACGCATTGTCTGCCTGGTCTGTGAGAGTAGAAACTAAGGAACCCACTCACTGCGGCCAGAACAAGCTCTAGTACTGACAGTAGGAGGCTTGTTCGGGGCTCACTATGTAAAGGGGACAGGGTAATTATCTACTCCTTTTGACGCAATGCACTTCTGACCTTTTTAAATGCCTTCATGCTGATATTTACGTCAACTGACAAAGTGTTCTATAATTACTGAATTGTTTCGCCCTTTACAGTTTTCTCTAAAGACTGTCTGTAGCCTCATTTAGGATACATATTGTTGATTATCGGCTAAATTACTAATATATTCCACTGAAGAATGACATCACATAGGTGTGCCTGGTCTGGTTACACAATAGATTGTATGGGTCATACACATAGGATACACCACACACACACACACACACACACACATGTATGCACATGCTCCATGTGTATTTAACCATTGTTAACCATTGTATTTCTAAACAGTTACTTTTCAGTTTAAATGTGTCCGATGGAAGAGTGTATTCATTTTTACCATACATCTCAGTGATCTCTTAAGACTGTCTGTTAAGAAGTCTGTTATTAGCTCTTACATAACCAAATGCTTGTGGGGTTTCCCTCTCAGTAGGCAGCCATCAAACATTGATGCTGTTTGGTGTCAGTTAAAACTGGCTGTAGAATAACCGGTCTCATTGTCTCCAACAATGCAGATTGATGAAATGTAACACAGGGACATAGACCATATCTATGTGCTGCTCTTATAATGCTTTCACACTTGAGATAATATTAAGACAGGTTGGGATATAATATTGCAAGGAATACATTTAGCCAGAATGCAATTACTGGCTAAGCCGTTCATTTGAATGGACTTTTGAGTAGTTTAATCTTCTAATAACTCATAAACGGTTGAAATAGATTTATAATACTATACTAATATATTAAATTATAATGAACAATAATACAGTATTATTATTATTTTTCATATATTACCGGTATGTATCATTATGTACATTGTGTGTTATGTAATGAGTCTGCTGTTACTCATGTTCTGGGGTCACCTGTTGTGGTCATGACCTCTACCTGACCCTTCAGCACCCAGCATTGTTTACCCAACCTTCTACCTCCCCATCTGACCCAGACTCCCGGGCCGCGGTCCAAAAGGAGAGCTGCTGACAGCCACTAGTCTGTCATTAGGGATTAGGTCATCAGAGCTTGAGTCAACACAGTACCTGCCCTGTGAAGAAGGTGACTCCTCGTTTCTGCATTCTGGGGCCTATGCTGAACTCACCCTAAATGTTACTGAGCAACATGTGTTGTCCAAGCAGGCAGCCTGTTTAGAAAGTGAAGTTTGTTCGTAAAAGCCCAGATGCTTTCCCTTGAGAGAACGTTTACCTTGTATAGACTTGGAAGACATTGTGAAGCTGCAGTCTGTGTGCCTTGTCTGAGGTAACAGAAGATACGTGTATTGTGTAATAAATAAATAAATGATGGTATCATCATTTATTTAACCTGCTATGTGGTAGCAGTAGGTTAAATGGAAACCCCCCCCCCCACCCCCCTCTGCCCCCCTCCTCACCCAGGGCACATCGCTTCCCATGGTGAGTCAGTGCCATCCCCTGTTAATGCAGCTCTCTGATGTCCAAGCTCTGATTACACCTACACTCAAACACTCACACACACTCACTGGCAGGCTGCCCCTCTCTGCTGGCGCGACATAAAGAGGCGTTAGAGGGTTTAGCAGACCGGGAGACCACACAGCGGGGCATGATATATTATATATAGCAGGGTATTTGCCCCTTCATGGTGCGACTCAATCCTGTCACGTAGGCATGCAGGTCCAGTCAGACAAGGACTTGTCCTGTGAAGCACACGTGCTAATTTACACTGAGCTGTTTATCAAATATAGTCCAGTGATATCCTGTATGTATGTATGTGTTTAAATATCTATGGAAATGTTCTATGGATGCAATGGTAAACACTTATGTTTGTAGTTATATTCTGCTCATTTCCACTCTAGTTGTGTCCTAATGTGAGGCTTTCTCGTTTCAGCTCAACTCTCATTGGTTTACTCTTTCTGCACTTTCACCAGCACTGGCAGTCCAGCGCTGCCTCCTGATAAACCAGATAAGCAGCTAGACAAGCACAATGACTGAATATTAACCAGTCAGATATTACCAAAACCAGGCCACTGAGAAATCTATTCTCGGCAATGTGCTCATTCTCCTAATTCTCCTGCACTCGTTCTCATTATCCCATTCTCACAAAGTATGACATCATTGATGTCAGTACTTTAAATATTCACAATAACGTGAACAAAAAGTCTAATCGACCTCTCTTCTCTCATATCTTCCTCTATGTATCTTCCTTTGGTCACTCCTAGTGTGTGTGTGTGTGTGTGTGTGTGTGCATGTGCGTGTGTGTTTGTTTTAATCCTATCCTAATAAAACTTGAATTATTACCTTGACCCATGGCCAGAGTCTGCAGACTTTCCTCTGAGAGCAGGCTAGAGTGGAAGGCATGGGACATGGATGGACGGGAGGACACGTTATACTGCTCTGCTGGGGAGGAAAGGTGACAGCACACTGGCTGGCCCCACTTGGTTTTTGGCCTCTTATCAAAGCCAGGTCCGGGCTCAGCGCCAGGATCAACACTGCTTTGACCTTTATAAATAACTCAGGGGGTTAACCTTGATCCTACCAGCGTTTGCCCCGGGTCCACCATTCACACCGATGGGCCTAGACCGTTCCATTTCATCTGGTGTGGTCCTTTGGAGATGAATCCTACCAATGCATACCTCACGCCACACATCCGTTTGATGAGGGTTGGGCTGATGGTTGGCCGATGGTTGATGCAAAAGAGACGTGGTATTTGTCATTGAGAGGGCATTGGTCATGGGGCTGTGGCATGCCACAGTTACTCGACCTGCTTTGGGTTCCTAGACTAACGGCAGCAGAATTCTGTTCTTCTGCCAACTACATTCCTCCCACCATCTCTCTCTCTCTCTCGCTCTCTCTCTGTTTCTCGCCCTCTTGTCTCCCTCTCTGTCTCTGGCATCCAGCTATGCAACGGGCGTCTCATTGGTTACCCCTTTGTTCAGGGATTACTCGGGTTATATTTAACCTCACTTCTTCATTTCCTGTAGTGCAGAGGCGGTTGCTGGTGCTAGTTCTGCTGCACATAATCCCATAAAAATATATTAAATACATTTGATGTGATCTCATCCCTGCATAACAAGGATACTGCAGATTTAACAAGATGGTGTTCATGCTATTGTTTTTCATTAGGGAGATCCAGTGCATCAAATTGGAACAGGTAGTATTCCTGTAGATTTGTCCCTCAGTTGCATCAACATCACAAATGCTTACCACTTATTGACCTATATTCATCAATCAAGAAGGACAATCAGGATTGTCATTTGGGTCACAATTGTCAAGCCCTTGTTGATGCTGGTGAGCATTTGTTTTAGTCTGGCTTCTGGCCACATGCTAGGTCACACTCTCGCTGTGTGTCTGTCTCTGTCTCTCTCCCCCTGTGTCGTTTTTGGAACCCTGCCTGCGTTTGATCATCTGCCCCCATATGTTTTTTCTATAATGGTGTGACCTACTTTCTCTCAGCCCAAACATCCTGTCTGGAGATTGCATGAAAAATACAAAGCTAGAAATGTACCACCTCAGATTCCTGTGTGTGTGTGCGTGCGTGTGCACGTGTCTGCGCATCTGTGTGTGTGCGTGTTTATGTGTAAATGTACCCTGCCTACTGAGCCCAGTGGAGCTGTGCCGGGTGAGTTCCTTGTTGCTCTTGACATCTGGTTAGAGGGCAGACGGTAGTGCATGTGTACAATCAGAGAACAGAGAAATACTCTTTAACAACAGCTCTCTTGTGAGGAAACAGCCTGCCTATGGGGTTAGTGTGAGTGTGTTTGAGTGCCAACTCTGATCAAGTGGTTACTATTACTACTACTACTACCACTACTACTACTACTACTACTACTACAAAGATAACTTCAATAGGTGGAAGGACCAGGGGGACATGAGTACAGAGATGGTAAAGTAGGGCAGAGGAGACAGCTGCTATACCCATAGACTAATTGGCTGAAGTAGACCCAGTATAAACAACCTGTGTAATTGTCAAAAAATTGTCAATGTAGACACGTGTTGAGGGATTTGTTGTAACGTAAACTACCTGGCACGATCTTTACTATCAATTCTCAATTCAGTACACAGGGGTACTAATATCAGGATCTACTCCAGTCCGCTGTGCGCTAAGAAAGGCGGTGTAGCAAATGATGGCATGAAAGCAGAGTAAAGTATGTATAAGATTATGTAGTTTTAATATTTGACCAACTGATCAACTGGGCAATAATGTAAACACACAAAGGCAAACCTAAGACAAAAGGGAAAACAAATTAATTGATTTTTGGAAGAATTGATTCAGAATAATAATTTTTTCATCCACCCCTATCACTGGCATCTGGCACCTGTAAAAAAATCTGTTGAACCTTTTTGAGACTATAATAGTTATAATGGGTTGATGTTTATTGTTTAATGTACATCTGATTAAAATTTCTCTCCAGATATGAAATTGTGAAAGAATCTTCTTTGCAAAGCCTTCTGGGTAATGTTGTGGATTGTCCATTATGGAAGAGCATTGGAATTTCTCAGTGACATTTGACAGGAAAACGGCTGCAAACGTTATAGCAATACACTAATCTAACTATCTCAAAGTCCTGCTCCCACTTCTGAGCTATCCTCTATCCACTACCCCGTAGAGGACGGATAGAGGCTTGACCTGGGGATGACTTTTTTCATATTTCATATTTGTGAAATTGTCTAGTTCCTCCAATTGTTTGCTCGCTTGGGTCAGTTTGACTGATGCAAGTTAACAATTAAACAGTTCAAACTTTTTGTAGCAACCTACTTAAATATAAAAGGTGAATAATAATGCTGCACAAATGTTAACGGTATGGAAACTATCGAATGTTGTTCTATGTCTTCACAGGCGAGACACAAAGCCTACTGGAGGATTGTGTGTGAAGTACAGCTGTGTGACCCGAAGACCCGCAGGATTCAATACATTTGCAGGTACCAGGTAGGCCTGGACACACAGTATAATACCCCTCAACATCCCTACAGTCATCACATCTTCTCCTTGATCTGATTCTCTTCCACTTCATCTCTTTTTGTCTGCCTCTATTTCTGGGTGATACGATTACGAGAGCAGTTTGCACTCACTTGGCGTAACGGATAGAGGCACGGATGGATCGTGTAGCCTATGTATAGATTTCTCTGGTTTCAGTCATCTACACCTGGGGGATAGGGGTGCTGACACGGGTCAGTACCACATGGGCCCTTGTCCAATTGTCTGTTGCTAGAGCTAAAGCAACTGGGACACTATTGTGAAGCCTCTGTTTGGATAAGCTGATGGAGACCTGGCTGTGACTTAAGCCAGCCAGGGAATCAGTACCAGCTGGGGAAGGAGGATAGCAATAGAACAGTGGAGGACATGGGTTGGTATTTTGAATGGATTTGACTAAGGCATGTTGGTAGAGGAGTCGGAAGCCGGCCATCTGTTTGTGTTTCTGATTATGTTTGTTTGCAAATGCACACACACACAGGCATAATAATAATAATAATACCTCGGATTTATATAGCGCTTTTCCAGGTGCTCAAAGACGCTTTACATGTAACAGAACAGAAAACAAGAAACAAAACAAAACAAAACAAAGCAAAAACAGAACAAACTATGGGTCGAAAGCAAGGGTGAAAAGGTGGGTTTTGAGGGCTGTTTTAAAAGATGACAGGGTGTTAGCGGAGCGAATGTGGCTGGGGAGGGCATTCCAGAGGGAGGCCCTGTCGCCCCAGGTCCGGAGCATGCAAATCATTTCACAGTATGTACAGTATGCATGCACCTCGGCCTATTTATTCAGGACTAAACTACATTTTTTGGACCTTGACTAAAGTAGGCATAAGGATTTTTCTCGGTATGTATCTGTAAGTGGGGGACCTGAGTTTGGGTTTGCCCCACTGTAAACCACTGTTAACAGGGATAAACTTATGAGTCTCAAGATTGCATGTTGTTGAATGATTAACAGCAGCCCAGAATGCTCATGTTCTCTGACTTACAACATGCGATGCTGTCGGATAAAGAATAAAGGGAAATCTCTTTGTTTGTCATACCTTGGGTCCTCCCTCGGTATCCTGTGAGTCTATGACGCTGCTGGACAGGAAGAGACAGGCAGATTGATGATATGTCCTCCCACACATTTTCTTTTTATATACAAAAGATGTACAGTATATCTCAGTTGGTTTTTTTCCTCTGAACGATCTAAAAATGACCGTATTCTGATTCATCCGAAATTACTGACGATGACGCAAGAAGACACTGCGAACATGAGGACGTTGCATTTTCCATGAAAATAATGCTTTCACGATTTCACAACATTTTGCCTATGGGGCTAAATCCCTATTCTTAGCGAGACCATGATGTTCAAGAGGAGTCGTGCATCGTTCTGTATGCGTGCGTGGTTTCATACTCTGCATGCAGGTGTGTTCTTTCTCGGAGCTGTGTTTGAGCATGAAAGGTTCAAGTACTTTTCCACTGTGCTGGAAGTCTCTGTGTGTCTCTCTCACTCTCTGACACTCATTCTCTTTGGGCTCAGTTGGTCTCTGGTGTTCCTCTCTTGTTCTGCTGGAGTGTGGCCCAGCTTCCCCATCAGCACCCACTCAGCAACCATCATCGCCCAGCACATCACCCAGACCCCCAGAGGGC
>OOFB01038260.1:45523-59677 GCA_900323305.1 Trachyrincus murrayi
GGGGGATAGGGTCTGGTACTCCTTTTAATCCATCTACACGTGGGCTTCCCCTCACGTGCACTTACTGGCACTGCATTGCCGAGCCGCCTGCGGCACATAAACACAGCGTGCCGCTTCCCACACAGCAGGCCCGTGCTACTTGGTATCCACGGCAAGCGTCCTCGCTCCGCACTCCCCTTTCTGTGTCTGTGACACAGAAACGCGCACACCCTGCTGTAAACATCACTTATCTTGCCTCTACAGTGAGGCCCGTGTTACGGACCCACACTGGGCCGTGTTGTCTTCTGAACTCCAGGCTGGTGGCAGTAGGATCCATTCCAGGTCTTGTTTTCCTGACTTCGTCCCAGTTTTGGCAGGAGTCGTGGACAGAGTCAGATTACAGTCCTTCCACTGCGATAGGCTACTGGGTGATTATGTTTTAGTTGCTCAACGTGTGGGTCGTGAGGGTCCAGCTCTTATATTGTTGTTGCGTCGTGATGTTTTTAGAGCTGTTGGACGTGGGAGGGGAGGGTGGTGGGGGGGTGTTCAGATACTCTAATATCCTTGGCCCGAGAATTAGCAAACAGTCTTCATATCCATATTGTGTACCTCGTCTTAGTGCAACTTGTAATGCTTTAACAATGTTTCACTGTGAATTGCAAAGAACAGATTCCATTAAATGTCGACTAGGTTACTTCATAACGGGGTTACTTGGACTCGAAGGCACAGTCGGAATACAATAATTATTTGTTGTCGTAAAGTTATCTTCTGCTCATTGTGCATGTTTGTGTACATCTCTATGCTCTCATAAGCATTGTTGTTACTCTAAAAACACACTTCACAGAATCACTGGACCATGGTGTGTATTGCTCCATATTGATCCAGGAGAATACTATACCTCTCATGTGGAGGTACTAGGGCCGACCTGTCTGCAATTAAGAGCCTTACATTACTGTACCATTTTTCTACAGCACGTGCACATGGATTAATATTCATCTGACTAGCCGCCAACAGAGTCTGAGCTGCGGGAGCTGCACCGGGGCTCAGCTGATTTACACCACCAAGTATTAGATGTCTCGGATGAGACAGCGCCTCCTCCACAATGATCGCATTTCTTTGGCCACGCCGATATTAGCTTTCTAACCACAGCTTCATGTTTCCGCTGGGCGGTCCAGAATGCCACTTAACCTGTTTCCCCGGCATGCAATTTCTCACTAGCCGGTCCGTTGACTCCTTCGTCTTCCTTTAGCTTCTTGACGTGACCTCATTGCTCTTTTGTTCTGCTCAGGTTTCCCCGTGTCATTGTGTTACTAGTCGTGCCTGGTTGCACACTGGGTCAAAGCCAGTGGTGGTGGTAGCACCGTAGCACCGTGGCCCCAGACCGCCATACTCCTCTCATTGGCCCGAGTGAAGCAGTGGAAAAGTGTAAATTGTCTATCTGTCATAACCAACACAATAACACACATTATACTCCAATGTACATCTCACATTACACTGGTTGACCCCTCAAAAGAAAACCAAGCCAATCGCAGTTGAGCACAGCAGACCAAGACAACTAGGCAACCAGTCCTGTACATTTCAGTCCAGGGACATTGTTATTTTCGCAAAATAATATTTGGTTTTGACAGGTTATGCAATATCTGTTGCTTTTATCTGACACAGTGGTTCACAAACCTTTTTACAGTCCCATACCGCTTCAGACTTTCAATCTCTCTCAAACCCTCTAGCACCAGTGTACTCTCAAATGCACTCTCAGTGTGAAATTATTTGGCCCACTAACAATTTTAAGTCCTGCTGTTGCTCCGTACTGACCAGAACACAGAGACCGTTAGAAGACTCGTCACTACTGTGTTGGACTAATGTGTTGTTATAGCGAACATATCCTGAATACCAAAGACATAATCAGAGCCTATATATAAATAGACCTGGGCATGCAGGCATGCTGTTGTGTTTATTTCAGGGCCAAGACTTTCCATAGCATGCAATACCGGTTGCGATATTTAAGGAAAGAAAGGTATGTGTGTGTGTTTACATTTGGTGTGGCCAACATGGATGTGCAGGCCTCACGTGTGGATAGGGGAGGCGGGTACTTGGCACACTTATGTGGTGAGGAAATCAAGGACATGCACACACACAGACGGGACAATATCAGGGGCGCTTCAGATGTGTGAATGTTGGGCGTCACGTTGACCAGAAGCTGTAGGCGTTAATCTTTGCGTCTCCTTGAGGAACTCTCCCTTGTACTTTGTCATGTACGTCTTCAAGGTCTTCTCTCCATCGCTCCTTCTCTAACTCTTAACTTTATCCGAAAGCCACCGTGCGACTTCATACGCTGATTTGTCACATGTTGCGCACCACTTTTGTGGCTCTGAAAGTGAAAGGTCGTATCCGTACAGACCCCCAGGCCCGACACGAACGACGCGTTCGTGACTCCTGCCATGGTGTTTGTCATGCTGGGGTCACAACGCTTGAGGCCTTCTCAGGAGAAGCTTAACACCCATGGAATGTGTTCTGCCTGGTACACTTACCCTGGAGTGGGGAATTCTTGTGCCAGACTGAACTTGACGTAGACACGTCTGTTTATAGCCCTGGAGGTAATGTAAGGGAACAAATATGTGTTGTCCAGAATACGGCCCCCGCGTCGCAGACCGTCATGCTTACACTGTCATGCTGAGTTACTGAAGAACTGAAGAAATGATTACTTAGCAGGCATTTCATTTCTTATGTTTTGTGTCCATCAGGCATAATGGCTCTTAGGGGCCTTTCCTTTTTCTTTTTCTGGACTGTCTAATATCTGTTGCTATCCTTGACTGGTCGGGTTCCTGGAAAGGCTTCCTCACCCTCACGTGACCCTAGCTTACTCAGTTGCTCACAAGCACTTGACATTGGTATAACTCACCCGAGATAGCTCTGATCCAGCCACTGAGGCTGTCAGCGCATATAGACACTGCTGGGCTGTGACACTGACCTGGCTGCTTCTTGAAACGGGAACCAAAGGGTGGGGTGTGAGCCAATGCTCTTTGACCTCCCGCCTTTTCCGCAGCTAAAAGACAGATGAACACAACCAAATGATCCTGTCCTGAGCTGGCCTGACGACACCAAAACAAACAGGGGAGAAGAGATCAAAAGGCAAATTCACTGCACAACAGCCATTGTACTGCTCTCCCAATCTCATATTTGAATTACAAAATAGATAACAATATATTAAATACTACAAGTACGATATGCCTTGGACAGTAATCCGCTGGGAGCCCAGCGGGGCTAGGGTTGGGGTAAGGGTTATGGGGATTGATAGCTTGTGAAGAGAACTGATCAGATAACAACATCCGTGTCCTCCCGATCTGCTTGATGAGAGCTCCAGACCCGGCCCTACCACACAGCCCCACCCACCTGACCCAGCCAGCATGACCTGCGTTCTGACTGCTTCCTCTCCAAACTCCACACACTTCCCTCTGACTTCCCCCGTTGCTGCACTCACACCACAACGGCAACGATGCACGCATACACGACGACGCACGTTAGAACACGTCCACTTAACCTTCCAGAGAGTTCCTCTCTTTCCTTCCTGGTGTTGGCCCTCTCTCTCGCTCTCTCTCTCTCTCTCTCTTTGAGATGCCGTTGGCTCCTGATTAAAGTGTTCTGTTGTTTTTAATTTATAGGCTAGTGTCTGCACTCGGCAGATATTTATATCTATCTTTCTATTTCTATATTTACCACCACTATGAACGAGCCAGAGAGCACAATGTTGTTATCTAGTTCTGTCATTATTTTGGAAACGACAAAACAAAATTGAAACGTTTTTGATAGTCAGGTCTCTAGGTCTCTCTCTCTCTCTCTCTCTCTCTGTCTCTCTCTGTCTCTCTCTGTGTTTGTCTGTGTTTGTCTGTGTCTCTCGGCCCATTGAGAGTGTGCGTGTGTGTATCTGTGCATGATCCTGGCAGCGGGCCATGTCCTTGATCTGCCCTTGTTACCTGGAAACCAGATGACAGCCGCTGGGGGACAGGGGGGGAGCACGATGAGAGAGACCAGAGCATGTGTGCGTGCATGTTTGTGTGAAAGAGAGAGAGAGTGAGATTGCATCAAATATATTTCGCCGTGTTGTCTTGTGAAAGGCATTATAGAGTTGTGAAGAGGTTATGCTTGTGGTTCGGAAGTAAAAATCCCATTAATTTCTCCCGTGTTAATTCTTTCTTTTCAAGATGACTAATTAATGACATAACATACAATCGCGGGAGTCTCCTCCTGTGTAAGGATGAAATTAGATGGCATAGTTGTCCTTCACCTTCGCTTTGAACACACGTCTAGGTCGAGAGTGATTTTAACATCTTGATCTGAGAGCCATTTCGTTAGAATGCTGTCCTTTATCACCTCTGACTAGTAAATTAATATTTATCAATTATTTGTAGCCTGGCAGATATGATTTATTTTAATTATTTACGAAAACAGTAAAAAGTACACCCATGTACTCCACCATAGTTCCGTTTATAGTTTGTTTTGTTGAAAAAGTCTAGTTCGTTGTCTGTAAAAAAAAAGTCTAGTTCGTTGTCTGTAAAAAAAAAGTCTAGTTCGTTGTCTGTAAAAAAAAAGTCTAGTTCGTTGTCTGTCGTGGTAAAAAAAAACTAATTTGAGCTCTCTGATTGGATGACTTTTTACCTCAATGCTCCACGGGACTTTTAGTCGTCTTACCCACAAAGTGTACACAGTCTTGTACCTTTTCTCAAACTAGTTGAGATTTGCAAATGCTCGAAAACCTGTAAAAGGACGAATGTCAACGGGTGAAATGAATGGGGTTTTGTTACTTCCGGAGCTTCACAACTCAAAAAGCTTTTAAACCTGCACACCAACATGATAGAACATGATAAATAACTAGGCCACATATTGACCTTCTAACCAATGTGAACCCTCACCTTTGTATGCAAGAACAGCCAAATGTCCCGCCATAGCACACGCCTTGTTTAACTTAAGATTCAAATGATATTAATGTATTCAAATGTGCCTCATCGTGGCAGCCTGACCCGAAATCCCTTGTGGCAGGAGATTCTGAGATGTCTGATGGTCACAACAGCTGTCCGACTCCGAGATATTTGATTGGATGGTCAGCATATTTCTTAATGTGGGATTGGTTGATGAGAATATTTCTTGAGAATCCTGATAGCTGTGAAACCTGCCCATTAACTACATCACGGTACAAACAGCAAAACGACGGCACTGTAAAAGTGTAGACTTCAAGGGCAGCAAGCTAAATGTAGTCGGTGCTGCAGAAATATCACTTCTGCCTCGTTCAGCATTGTTTTCCTCCCCAGAAAAATAGGTCAGCTATTATCGGTGTGTTTATTAGCAAAACACAGAGGCAAGGTGTTTCCACAGAAATGTGAAGTGGATGGGCACAGGCATGAGTACCGGCAAGGCATGCACTCCTGTGTGTGTGTTTTGTGTGTGTGTGTGTGTGTGTGTGTGTTCATACTCATTGATCACAGGTGGAGCTCCAAGTTGTTGTTCTCTCACCCTTGCGTTCGTGTATCTCTGTGTATGGCATGGAACAGCGCGGCGGTGTATTAATATCCACTGGGTAGCCTGAATAGCCAGCCGTGATATTTTTAGTGGTGTCTTGGATCTGCGGTGACCTGCGAGGCTTATCTGGTGTGATGTGATGGGATTGGTCCAGGGAGTGACCCTGCAAATCACCACACAGGTGACATCATCGTGCCGCAACATTGCTGTGGTGGATTACTTTGGTGTGTGTGTGTGTGCTTGAACACATGTTCATGTCATTTCTTGTTGCAATACTGATTTCCATCTTGCATCATAAGATGCATGCCACTATTTCTTTAGTGTTTGTATGCTCTTGTTGTGCATATTTCGGTCCGTGTGTTTACCAGGTTGAGACTCCTGCCAAACCCTCTCTAAATCCTTTAAGGCTCTTGCAGGACGTAAGGTCGACCATTAAGAGAACATCGCTTCTCAACAGTTCTCAGAACCTGAAGATCAGTTGGATAAGACAGTGGATAAGACATCTGTATTCTTACACGATCCACAAGTAGTTGTGGTAATATAATTGTACAAGGTGTGTGTGTGTGTGTGTGTGTGTGTGTGTGGTTGGGTAAGAAAAACTCCTGCTAAAGGTACCTTGTGTGGGGCTGGGGGTGTGTGATTGACAAACACACACACACACACACACACACACACACACACACACACACAAATATCAGTCGCTGTCTGTAATACGAAAGCAGAGAATCAAGCCACAACATGTTTTTGGCTTGCGGACATAAAATAGTAATTAAATACCTCTGATATTACCATGGGCCGTTTGTAAATGCAGGGCCTTTTTTGTTTAAAACAGGCCTAGGTTTTACACTTAATTTTGTAAATGTAGGTGTTTGTTTAATTTAAAACAGGCCTACATTTTATACTTGATTTCGTGAATGTAGGTGTTTGTTTCATTTCACGCCACTGTGTTTATGTGGAGGTGAGTGTAGCACGATCAGCGCTACTACCGGGTTCAAATGGGTGCAAGAACCATCTTTTACTTTGGAAGTGGACACAGAGTGTCACAAACTCCACTCAAACTTAATAACACAGAGCAAAACCGCCAGAACACAGTCGCACAATCCGCCACCGTACGGACCTGGACCCAACCTCACTGTAATGCCGGGATCAGACCACACGACGTTTTTGTCTTTCACGATGGTCACCATGTCAAATTTGGCACCGTGGGTAGATATATCCTGCTTTCCCCGGGGCAGCCCCCGATTGAGCTGCCCCGCCTCCTCATTTGCATCTGACGCCTTGCCACGCCCACTCCACACCACAGTGAGGTTAATGAATTCAGGTGAGGTCTGTGGGCTTTGTTTAGGGTGGAGTATGTTCCTTTCCAAATAAACACACGTGCACTGTCCCTTCGCTGTGCACCGCCCGTCGCGGTCTTCCCCCACCCCTCTCTCTCTCTGTTCTGTCGGTCTGTGCTGTCCTTATTTACCAGTAGTCATGGGTCATGGTTCATATTCCCACAGAACTCCACAGGCTGCAGGTCTGTCTGATGAGCTTTTGGTCTGTTTATGTTGTGGTTCACTACCTTCGACGTTGCCTGGAACCTTTTGTTCTCCTGTGAAGTTTCCCTGAAGTGAAAACTAGTGTAAACGCTGACCCAGTCATTTATCTGCTGGTTCATTTCCGGAGTAACTTGGTGCTATGAGTGAACTTCTTGTAAAAACAGTTTTCCCCAATAATTGTCATTGGCTGCCACCACATTTTAAAGTGTCCCAAATTTCACAATAAGTTACCAGTGCTTGCTATAAAATAAAATCAATATGTTATTCATACTGCATATCCAGACACTGGCATGACTCAGGTGATTTGGATTTAGTGACCTCATACGAGGGTTAATCAACAGGTTCTTATCTGCTGTCGGATCAGATGTAGTCAAGAGAACCAGTTCTGCCGAGATGTCTTTCCGTTGTCGCTGTTTTCTACACAGTTCACATTTTTCGCTTCCTCCAACCCACCACCGGTCTTCCTGCTGCCTTATCCATGATCACGGGGATGTACCTCTCCCGGCCGTACCAGTGTGACCTGTCCTGGCTTCAATCACAGCAAGGTTCTAAGTCCTGCTGGTTTCCTTGTCCTCTCTGTTTGGGATTAGAAAGATTAGTGCCCTTTCTGTTCTGCCCTCATCCGCGTAGCTTCCGACTGTACTGTAAACACACAAGCACGCACACACTCACTCACACAAACACAAACACGCGCTATTTCCAAAGACAGAGTGAGTGTTCTTTTAAAAATGTATCTGGCTCTTTTCAAAATGTCACCAGCGTGTTTCAGGCATGGGTAGATAGGGGTAGCGTGCACGTGGAGGACACATGCGTCTGGACACCCAGGCTGTGCGCCACCATTGTTAGGCTCTAGCCGACTCGTGAGGTAGACTCACATGAATAGCGGCGGGCCAGGCTGACTGTTATTTCCCTGTCAGGATAATCTGTCGGAAAACGGAGAGATTAAAGTTTCCACTGTGGCAATCAACCCCCGATCCCCTCCACCACCCACCCCTCCATCTTCCCCTCCACCTACGTCACCATGCACCCCCTTCCCTCCACCTACCTCCTCAGAGCCCGTCCTCCGTCTCTCATTTACAAACTGACCCTGTGCCGCTTGGCCACTTCATAATTCATAATTCCATCGGCATCATATTCCTCATATTTTCCTCCCTGATGAGAGCCTGATGAGAGCACTTCTTGTTCCCTTATTTATTCAATTTCTCACATGGCCGAGTTTCCTCATTTCACCTTGTGGAGTCACCTGAGGGACCTTTATTTTGTGTGAAATGAAAACCAGGAACAAACAAATGCTATTGAAATGCTGCTTTTAAAGTGTAGTGTGAAACCCCTGTTTCAGCTCGATTTCGAACACTGTGAGATTTTCAAAAATGCGTTTTGGGCTGAGAGCCCTTGGAAGGAGGCGGGGGGGATGTGTTATCCCCATGGTTACGGCTCACAGCAACTTTGTGAGAAAAAAAAAGTTTAAGCTAGTACCATTAGTAGTGTTATAATGATCGATGTCGTATCGTATATGAAATGCACCACACGCCATGGCGTTGTACTATAAGTGTCCGAGAAGCTTAACTCTCTCTGGGACGCCACAGACAGCATTAACCGCTCCCCAAACGGAGCTCCACACATCTACACAGCTGTGGGTGGGACCCTCTCGCCGTCCGTGTACCTTGATGTCTTGAAGTGCCTCACAACAGTGACAATAGGGCACAGACTACTATGTTTAAGATCATAGAAGACATACTAACACGTTTAAAACAAAAAGAACTAGAGTTGTCAACAGCTTGATTCGCTATTATTCATTCGTTCCAACAAAATAGCTTGTTGAAACATTGTCCAATGTGTAAACGTGTATGTGTAAACAGGTTCGATTCCCACCTGCCGACCTGTGCTACATGTCGTTCCCTCTCTCTTTCAACCCACTGTCTCTCTCCACTCTCCTGTCTCTCTCCTGGCTCTCTCTCCACTCTCCTGTCTCTCTCCTGTCTCTCTCCACTCTCCCGTCTCTCTCCACTCCCCTGTCCATAAAGGCATAAAAAGCCCAGAAAAATATATTTTATTTTATCATGTGTCAGCTTGACACATTTGTGTTGTCCCAGGTTAGAGCACGATACACGGTTGGAAGCTCAGTGGAAAGTGATGACCCTACACGGACCCCCCGGGGAACTGCTCAACAACATTTTGGTCAACACAGCTGTATAATCACCAAACACAAAAAACACTTGGGCCCCCTTGTAGATTTGGTCTGCCTGAGAACAAAGTAGAGCAAATAGCCTCATGGGAGCAGTTTTAATGTCAACTTTTATCAGGTTTTTCTCATCATCAAACCAAAGTATGAGCTGTCAAGGCTGTATCGCTCTGTGCCTTCTTAGCACATACTTGGCATTATATTTGTGATTTGCATTGTACAGAGCCGGTCCTGACTTCACTGGAGCCCTAAGCACAATTTGGCTAAGGCTTACCTGAGCCATGTTAACCATTTTCACACTCATTGCCACACAATCACAGTTTGCTCCATCTGCCAAGAATAAGTAGACCTATACAGAACAGAATGAGGTATGAACAAACAATATTTATTGAATAGAATATTTTCTATAGAATCCTAAAATAAGTGAATATTAACATTAACATAAATAAGAAATTGTAGAAAATATAAAATGTAGAAAATAATCAAATACAACACTGAGCTTTGGCTCTGCTGCCTGGTAATTAGTCCAGTCCTCACAATATTATACAATTAGCTTAGCTATACAATGTAAACATAAGCCTATAAGCTGTGGCTGCAAGCTGTATGTCTCAAAATAGTCAAATAAAACCTATACAGCTCTGTGATTAACTTTGGTTCCCTCTACAGCATACCAGTTGAGTGTTTCAAATCTCTCATCCATGGATGTCACAGCAGAGTCGACCACGATGTTGAAGTAGTTGACTTCAGTTACTGGTTCAACAGGAGCCTCTGAAATGCCTCTTGCTGTTTCTCTGTCTCTTCTCTTTCAGAACAGCATCCACATTAATTTCTTCACAAATGCTTCACAAGGCTGTTGTCTGGGCCTCAGATAATCCAGTTTCCCGGTATGTACTGAGGGACGCCTTTTCATTTGAGATTAAATTCACTGCTATGTCCAGCTGCATTGAGGCGGATTGGAGGAGCTTGTTCACCTTGTTTGTCATTGTTAGTAACTCACACCATACGACACAGCAAATCAAGCAGCGGTAGGACCCAACTTCCTCTGTGCTTGTGCGTCCATTTTTGGCCACAGGATTGTTGATCGTCTGTCTGGCTTCCAGTTATGCCTCCCGAACCTCAGAAGCCTGATACCTGATTGCATGAACACTTTGGAGCCTACTCTCCGATCTCCCATGTTCACGTGCTTCTTCAAAACACTCCGTCTCTGTGTGCCAGCAGAAGAGAAGGTGAAGAGCTTTTGCACATGCCCAAAAACACAGCTCTTGAATTCTTTTAGAGCATTCTGGCTTGTACTCCTTGGTGCTTGCCCTTCATATGCTCCCTGATCTCTGGCTTTCCCTTTAAAGCCACGCTTCTATCAACTGCTACCAATACTTAGCAATATTATGTTACACAAATACAGAGATTCAGATTTGGAGTCATTTTCCAGCATTTATTATGGTAATAAGTGGAACGCAACATATGAAGGCAATCATTTATGAAGGCCACTGTTCTCCGTCACTGTTCTCAGTCACACGTATTTATTTTAATCATAGTGTACATGCTCATACCCATGTCATAGCCTCTAGCCCTCTCATTGCCCTTTAGCCTTTCACAGCCTACATAATTCATAGTTATTAATAAGTTAGTGTGTAAATATATGCTTGTCACCGGCACAACCTCCCCACCCTTTGGAAATGAAAGAGATAGCGCCCTGTGGTATTACTGAGCAAATTCCACAAAACGTATACATGTAAGAAAACAATGATTGGCTGTAGGTATGCTTATTGACTGTATAATGATTATACTTTCATTATTTGCTGGTGACTGGCTGGCGTACTCAGGGGAGATGCGTGCTGCCTGCGTGTCTTGAGGAG
The DNA here is from genome assembly GCA_900323305.1 of Trachyrincus murrayi. Classification (NCBI taxonomy): domain Eukaryota; kingdom Metazoa; phylum Chordata; class Actinopteri; order Gadiformes; family Macrouridae; genus Trachyrincus; species Trachyrincus murrayi. The sequence continues at coordinate 56,593 of OOFB01038260.1, forward strand.
AACGCACTGCCAGATCAGTACGTACCATATTTGACTCGGTACGTATCGAGTTTGAAAGCGATTCGTTCAAAAATATTTGTTCATTCGTTTTGGCCCACCACTAGAAGCTGGAGTCGGGGGGACTGCACACGGCATAACATTTTCTTGCAAAGAGCAAAACTACTATTTCAGTTGACTTTATTTTGTTTACAATACTTAACTTACGTTTACAATGCTTTCTGGTCTTGTTTTGTTCCCCTTTAATAGAGTGTTTATCTGATGTCTTAATAATGGTTTTGATTTTGTTCCAGACTTGCTTAGGGTTCTTAAAATCACAAGTGAGACATTCTCTATAGTAGTTAGATTTAGCTTTACAGGGTTTTTTTGCGGGTTGTAGTAAGAGTATAGCTGCTTTCTGGCATTGTACATATTCTCCTCCTTCCAACTCCCATGGTTCCTGTTTTTCTCATGACCTCTCTTTATATGTGAGGAGATCATGCCGCTCGTGTTGTCAGATTGGTAAAGCCCTCCCGTTGCATGGAGAGAAAAACAGCTGAGTTCAGCTTGGCCCCCCCTCCCTCCCTGTTTTTGTGTCTTTTCTCTCTCTCTCTCTCTCTCTCTCTCTCTCTCTCTCTCTGTGTGCTTACTCGCTATCCCCTCCCCCAAGCATCCCCTTCCCCCTCCCTCTCTGTCTTTGTTTGCTTTTCTCCTTTCCCTTGAAGGGTTACCACCCAACAACCTGCTTCTGCCTTCTCCGATTGGTGGATCACGGAGGACGGGGGCGGGCTCAGCGTCAAGCCAGCGAGAGGTTTACCAGTGGAGAGCGAGCGCTGGGCTGTCACATCGCTCTGAGCCTGCAGTGGAGACACAAACAGGATCTGTGTCTGGCAGCTCTCTCCGCCACTGCAGCAACGGACTGGAAAGCCCTAAGCCGTTTGTTTTTCAGACACTAAACCCGACGCCGAACAGGAGGGGATACAAACCGCCACGCAAGGACGCCAAAGAAAGGGCAACTGGACACCGTGTTGCCGAGCTAAGCCCCTTTTTTCCCGTTTGATTTTCCTCCTTCCTGTGCTGCTCTGTTGATCCACCAGGAGGACCCCTTCCCCCCCCGCTCTGCCACAGCAGCCAACGGCTCACCTCCACCGCCGCTCCGCCGAGGACACCCCGCGGAGGGAGTCGCGCTCGGAACCACAGGAGCCCGAACCGCCGCCGCACGTAGCGCAGGGCACCTTCTGTGGCACGCCACACTTTGTCTCAGCGCTTTGCGTGTTTGTGCGTGTGCGTGCGTGCGTGTGTGCATGCACGCGCGCGAGCGTGCACGCCTCCTCTCTGCCCGGAGACGGCTCCCTGCCACGGCGTGTGTGCACGCGTGCGAGGAGGCTAATGCCAGCGGCAGTGTGGTCGGGACCAGAGGAGGATGAGTCCGGCTGTGGATGCTCAGGCCCGGGGGGCCGCGGACGCAGAGCAGCAGCAGAAGCAGCAGCAGCAGCAGCAGCAGCTGCAGCAGCAGCAGCAGCACTGTTACCTGGAGAAAGGGGTTATGCTTGAGCCGTTCGTCCACCAGGTGGGCGGCCACTCGTGCGTGCTGCGCTTCGGGGAACAGACCATCTGCAAGCCCCTCATCCCCCGCGAGCATCAGTTCTACAAGAGCCTGCCCCCGCCCATGAGGGAGTTCACACCGCAATACAGAGGTACACAACGCGGGGCTCGTGCCGAGCAAGTGTCTGATGTCGTCTTCTGTCGTGTGGCTGTTGTTTTCCTGTATCCCTTCTTCCTGTCAGCCGTCACTCTCCCGCTATCCAGAGAAGTACAGTAACGAAGGTGCAATGTTTCATTTAGCATCCTTTATTTGCGTCCTGTGTCAAGAATCTCACCACCGGAGGGCACTGTAGCAGTGACTCCTTATTGGCTGTGGGCAGAACATTTAAACTCCCAGGTAGCCTATATAGTATGTAGGAGGCTAGGCTGAAGAGAGAGTGGGTATAGTTGGGTGGACGTACTGTTGGCCAGGTGTTTCTGTGCAAGTCTCTGGGCGTATCCCGCACCACCTGGTTACACCCAACACAGGTGTGTCCCTGACTTGCTCTGTTACTAAGGCAACAAGTGGAGAGAGCGAGACAGAGAGAGAGAGAGAGTGAGAGAGAGAGAGAGAGAGAGAGAGAGAGAGAACATTAAATTTACACACCCTGAATGGTTCTATTGATGTAAGCGGACAGTGTCCCTTTACAATGTGTCAACCAGGAATCATGACGCCCCAGATATGTGAAAAACAAACAAACAAACAAACACACCCACACCACAACGCAACAAATGCACAGCCACAGAATTTGGCAGGCTCAGCAGATATTCTCCGCCATTCTAAATTATTCAGAGCGAGGCTGAGGTGACGTACGAGATATCGTGACATTAAGCGAGACGTACACCAAAAGATGTGCGGGACTGTGAAAAAATACAAAAACAAACAAAGGCTGGTCTTCCCCCTGTCTGCGTCCTCCCTGTCCACCGGACTGTCCTCGTGGTGTGAAACCACACACACAGCCCCTGTAAAGCATGGTTAAGACTTCAGAGCTGCTGTTGTCTCCTCTTTGTCCCTGAAGGAGGACGAGTGTAAAGCGAGTCCAGTGCATCCACCCTGGTCCCGACGTTTGTCCTCACAAGCCCCTTAGGAACCTGAAGTGTGTGTGTGTGTGTGTGTGTGTGTGTGTGTGTGTGTGTACATACAGAGGGTGTCTGTTTGCCTTTTTAATGTCATTGTCTCTGGCTTAGTGTGTCCCATATGGCTTCCCATATAGTACAGTTTGATGGTGTGTGTGTGTGTGCCCATATGTCATTTTGTTTATTGGTGTTAGTTTTTTTGCCATTGGGCAAAATATCCATATGTACTCTATTTCCGTGTCAAGACATGGATTTATGCTTATGAGTTATGAGTGTTTCATTCAAATATGGCTTCATCGTTATTTACCCACTAATGCTGGATGCTTTTCAGTGGAAAGTGCTGTAGGAGACTGGGTGTGTGTGTGTGTGTGTGTGTGTGTGTGTGTGTGTGTGTGTGTGTGTGTGTGTGTGTGTGTGTGTGTGTGTGTGTGTGTGTGTGTGTGTGTGT
>OOFB01038261.1:0-13486 GCA_900323305.1 Trachyrincus murrayi
GGAGAGGGGGAGAGAGAGAAAGAGAGAGAGAGAGAGGGAGGGAGGGAGAGAGAGAGGGGGAGAGAGAGAGAGAGAGAGGGAGGGAGGGAGAGAGAGAGGGGGAGAGAGAGAGGGAGAGAGGGAGAGAGAGGGAGAGAGGAGGGGGGGGGGGGGGAGGGGGGGGAGGGGGGGGGGGGGGGGGGGGGGGGGAGAGGGGGAGAGGGGGAAAGAGAGCGAGAGAGAGAGAGAGGGAGGGAGAGAGAGAGAGAGAGGGAGGGGGAGAGAAAGAGAGAGAGAGGGAGGGAGGGAGAGGGGGAGAGAGAGAGAGAGCGAGAGAGAGAGAGGGAGGGAGGGGGGGGGGGGGGGAGGGGGGGGGTGGGAGGGGGGGTGGGGGGGGGGCGGAGGGGGAGGGGGGGGGGGGGGGCGAGGGGGGGAGAGGGAGAGAGGAGAGAGAGAGAGGGAGGGAGAGGGGGAGAGAGAGAGAGGGAGGTTATGACACCGTTATGACAGCTTTCGTTAGCAGCTGAGTGGTTTTGGATGCTACCTTGAAGGAGGGCAGTTGAATTGGTTTTTGCTGACCAGGGCGTAGCGGGTCTTTTGGTTTAGCCCTCTGTTCACATCTTCCTGAGCCAGTCTTTAAAGGGGCCTCGGACATCTTGGACAAAAACACAATTAAACCATAGCATCACGACTTTATCATTAGAATTAATTAGCATTGCTATTTAATAGATTCATACTGAACATGCAATATGTCCGCCTTTTCGATATAATCACAGCCTTGTAAAACCGACCTTAGATTTCTGCTCCCGGTCGTCCCACCACTGGTCAAAAGCCTTGAAGGCCACCCCTTCCACCATTTTCCGCATGACGTCCTTCTTAAGGATGGACCAGAGCTCTTCCATGAACAGCTCTAAAACCTTCTCCACGTTCACGGCGTGAGGGTCCTCCCTCGCGGGCATGTACCCCGGTGGGGGCATGAAGGGGTTGAAGCAGGGCAGACTGGGCCAGGGGGCGCCGGCTCGCCCCGGCCGGCCCGGCGTGTCCGAGCGCTCGGTGGGCTGCACGTGTAAAGAGTAGGCGTGCCCAGGATGCACCACGGCAGCGGGCGGCGCCACTGGTGTCGGACGGGGTCCGAGTGAAGCGGGTGGTGGTGGTGGTGGAGGGATAGAGGGAGGGGGTCTGGGGATGCCGGAGCCCGGGCCCAGAGAGGGAGGCGGGAGCCAGCGGGGCGGGGGAAAGGGCATGGTGCCGTTGGGCAGGCGGAGGGGGAACAGTGGACCGGACGGAGGAGGGATGGGGGGAAGGGAGAACCTGAAGGGGTTGGTCCGGGCGGTGCTGGGGAAGGAGGAGAGAGGAGGAGGCAAGGAGGAGGTTCCTTTGGACGTGAAAGCTCCAGATCTTCTGCGTGATGGGCTCTTCCTGTCCTGGTTTCCATAGCGATCCTGTGAGTGGGAAGATGGAGAAGAAAACAGAACAACGGCTGATTTAGGCCGAGAGACGTACACCAACAATAGATCCTGTAATCACTACTGTTACACTATTACTGCTGTTTCACCACCGCATCATCGACAGAGACTCTTACTTCTGATCGGAGTCTTCTTTTATCATTTCCTGATGGGCCGTGGTAAGCATTCACCCTCCTCTCTGTATGTGTGAGACGGCACAACGTCGGAGACCGAGAGTCTCTGAGGAGCGAGGCGACCGCCTGGAGGGTCTCGTCCGCCACGTTGTCTTCACGGGCAGGGAGCGGTGATGGGCTGACATCCACAGGCTGGTGGCTGGGAGTCAGGGACCCACCGCCGGTCGACGTGGAGTCAACTGAAGCGAGGTCTGAGGCTGGAAAGTATTTTGAAGAGTGGTGTGCAGCAGAGGCTTCCTGGGGTTCCTCCACACCCTCTGTACCATCTCCATCAAATGAAGTGGAGGAGGAGAAGGAGGAGGCATTGGCGGTATGGCTCTTGTTCAGCAGCATTTCAATGCGGGAGTCCAGGCTCTCCGACTCATCGCGGAGGTCTCCGGGAGCGGCGTTGAGCGGCGACGGCGGTAACTCAGTTATGCATGGCTGGTACGCCGGGGGGGAAGGTGTTCCGGCATCCCTGTCAGAGATGCCATTGGTGCTCACGATGAGAGCCGGCGAGCTGCAGTTGAGACCGAGGGTGGTGGTGACAACCTCCCGGGCTTCGGAAGGTAAAAAGTTGAAGGAAGGATGTGTGGGATCTCCACCTGAGGGCGGTGAGCATAACGCCGGTCGCAGACCGCTACCTGCTCCCGGTGTCTGGCTGAAAAGTGGCAGCAGAGGCTGCGGCGGGAAGTGCCTGAAGATGTAGCTGAGGTCCGAGCCTTTGCGGTATCTTCCATTGTGTCTCCCTGGTTTGCCATAGCAGACCTCTCGTCTGGACACGGTGTGGCTGGCATGTGTGGGGGGCTCCCCGTGGTAGACTGGGGTGGCCTGCAGGCTGGAGTAGCAGGAGTCCTGAGAGAGGGGTGTCCCGGATAGGTAAGGGGTGAGAGGGGTTCCCTGAGAACGTGGGGTCAAGCCAAAGCTTTGAGGCGTGTCCTGACAGATGCTGGAGTAGGCCGTGTCCAGAGACAGAGGAGTACTGATGCTGGTCGGACTGCAGATGAAACCCTCTCTTCCTGCAGGTTTACAGCCCTGTCGAGACACAGTCAGTTAAGAAAGAAATAAACAGATCCATGGATAATACTAAATATGTATTTATTCATGTAATTATGTATTTATTTATTTATACACAATACACAATATTGTTGTTTTTCATATCAAGAAGAAAACAGCAAATTACGGGTAAATTGTCTATGAGACTTTGGAGGGTTTCCTCATTGCTGCCCACTGGTAACGTCCAAGGGGTATAATGTCCATCAACAAGGAGTTGGACGTAACGCTTCCTGTTCTCACCTGGATCGAGTGGTTAAAAAGAACTCACGGTATTTTAATAAACAACAAGAAGATGTAATATTGAACATCACATCAACTTAAGAAAGGTACCAGGTTTGTGGAAGATGTAGGCCTACCTCTTGGATCAACCTCCACGTGAACGACGTTCCCCATCACTGACGTGTCATGGAGGTGTTGCGCTGCATCTCTTGCAGCCTTGACCGTGTCAAAAATCACTTTTCCAATTCCTAAATGCTTTATGGTCTTGGGGTTGTAAAATATTTCCACTTCGTCCACTTGACCATACTTTTTGCACATGTCAGTCAAGAACGCTTCCTTCACATTGTCATTTAACCGTGCAAACGTTACTTCTTTAGGAGGAATGGGACCAACATAGTACTCATCGATCTAAACAACAACAAAAAAATAGAGAAATAAAAAGACTTTGTGAATTAGAATCTTAAACATGTTCTTAATATTGCATTCATAATAAAATTAATACAAATATCTAATAATACCTTAAATTTAGGAACTGCTAACGCAGTGCTTTTGCACTTGCTCCACAGACGACAGATGCGAGGATCTCGAAGTGTGTCCACAGGAAACACTCCTAGGTCGTCAACCTGCAGGTGAAGCAGCACTGCTTATTCCTGCGTGGAAACCACTCATGCCTGTGGGAATACACACCACTGTACCTACCCGTGCTAGGCTAAAGGCCTGCTCTTTACCGTACCTTTTCATTTTTATTGTATTTTTTTTTAATATGGATTGAATATTAAATGAAATGCTTACGGGAATGTTGAAAGACTGTCCGTCAAAGCGATGCACTTTGTACAATCCATTTGTCAACAAAGGGTCTATAATGAGCTTGCAACTTTTCCACTGTTGAGGCGCTGTCTTTCTCTCAATGCTGTGTTGTTCGTTTTCCATTGAATTCGTCAAACCTTAAAATATAACACACACACACACACACACACACACACACACACACACACACACACACACACACACACACACACACACACACACACACACACACACACACACACACACCGTAATAACAATGTTATAACAAACATGTTCCTCCATTTGAGTTGGTGGTGGTAAATAAGCGACGCCTTGCTCCTCCATCATTATAACACGCCCCAACAGGTGATGGAGAGGCATCACCTGTATCCCCACCGAAAGAGATTCGGTTGCAGGACATTTAGACGAAGTTGCAAGTTGCGCAACACATAAAAACCCGAATCAAGACAAAAGAAAGTTATTAAAAAATGTTGTTACCTCGACCAAGGTGTCATCCCGTGACGAGCCTACATGCTGCCGTTCGGTCGTGATTCGCGATGTGATCGGCGTTCGCCGCAGGGCGTCCAGGTGCGCGCACGAATCCTTCCGCGGGTGACCGGCGACACAGGCGACATATAGGTCCTGTGATGTCGCAATAAACAACAAACAATAACAAAGAGGAAGTTCGTGGCGCACATGTTGGCGGTGGGCCGTGCACTAGGCTTTTCTAGTCTTCTTGGAGCATTTAAGAATAAACATAGACTAAATGTACCTAAACCTGCACGATCCAAAATACAAACATAAAACTCGAACAACATAATAGAATATCATACCTGATTACACAGGCCTATATCGATTAATAGCAGTGCAACACGTGAATAAAGAGCGCAATTGAATGGTAAAAAATATAGCTTATGATCAATTAGTCCACCACTTTTCTCTTTCAATAATAATAATATAATCGTACATCATAAAATGAATACCTTACCCAATGCAGTTTTGCATGTTTTGTGTCCCCCTACACATAACGGGTTTCTACTTCGTACACTAGGTGTCGCACTTTCCCGGTTTAATTATTCTTCTTTTCCAAGGACAACATTCTCCGAGCAATTAAAAGGCAAATGTCTTGGATGTCAAAGATCAATACAACAAACACCCTGATAGGTTTCAGAAAAGATTGAATTATAACTGGGGACTTTTGCTTCATTGGCCACACTGTCTTGTTGGCTGTTAAACATGCACCGTATCGATATTACAACAAAAGATACTTTTAAAATATCCTTATAAACCTAATCTCAAACTCTACAATAAACCGGTTTAACCATCACCTGCCTGTGTCCTACTGTTGGAGAAGCCCTGAAAAGCCATTGTAGGTGGCATGTGGCAGGGGAGACTGCTACACCATGACAAACGGCTTTCCCTAGTCTCATAGACTGGTAAACTGAAATTACAAAAACTACTGTTTTAACAAGTGATATTTTGGGTGAAACACTGCATGGATAACTAAAGATGCATCAAGTCTAACGGTTATTAAGGAAGTGGAGTGGCTATCACATTTGCTCTTTACTTCTCCTTCAAACTACCTGAGACAAAGTCATGAGTAAAACATTGTATAAATTAATGCTATTTAATTTCTATGTTAAGTTTTGTGAAAAAGACTAAATGCATCACATTTATTTTATTTCATAAAAAGTTTTCTATTCTAGGTTTTTCCACTGGTCCAGGCTGTTGCTACAGTCGCTACGTGTTTACATCTGGTTTATCTCTCCAAAGACCAACAGTGCAGTCAGTGGAAGCATCTTCTGCCTCTACACCAAACATTTCCAAGAAAGGATATGGATTAACGGTGTATATCTCCCCCTGAAATTTGGATCCACTTTTCTGGACAGCAAACTAGAAATTAAGTTTCATTATACGACTGCACATGCCAATCCACAGATGATGTGGTCATGAGGTCATACGTAGGCATAGACAACCCTGTTTTCAATTGAGTGCAGTCTCGAAAACGGAGGTGATGTGTGACTCATATACTCATATCTGTCTGCATGTGAAAAGCAGAATTCCCACAATGTCACCAACATGTTCAGGTTCGAACTCTACAGATACAGAGCCTTGCCTTATACACTCATACGCACATACAGTAGCTGTTGAAAACCTTGTGTGGAGTGTGTGTTGTTAGTGGCTGGTTTAAGCAGCCTCACCTGGTCCGAGTCAGACTGATGAGACTCTGGGGCTGCTGGGTGAGGCTGCACACCTGTGGGGTGTTGGCCAATCAAGGCCCCCAGGTTAAACCAGCCACCAGCACACACACTCAGGAGGAGCGCTAGCATGTCAGCACGCACCACCTGCGCTGCCTGTTTAAACAAGTGCAAACTCGACAATAAACCGGTTTAACCATCATCTGCCTGTGTCCTACTGTTGGAGAAACCCTGAAAAGCCATAGTAGTTGGCATGTGGCAGGAGAAACCGCTACATCTGGCGCCTGAACAGGGACTTCTCCAACCAAGGGTAAGGACACAGAAGGGCTGCCCAGGGACGCACTGGAGCTACCAGCCTGGCGACCTCCCAGCACTAGCCCTTTCCTCGACGGCCGGTGGTGGAGCCCAGCGGAGGACGGGGGAGGAAGCGCAGCGACCACTACAAGCAACCGTCTGTGGCTAGCCGCCCTTGGATCTAGCCCGCAGCAGCCACGCCTCTGCCAGCCAGCACAGCAGCCCAAGGCCCCAGGATCCAGGAAGGAGGATGATGCCTCGACGCAGTGGTGGAGGGTGGCCCTACAGAGGGCTGTTCGGGCCCTCCAAGGAGCTACCGCCACGGCCCAGCTGTCGGGCCTCCTCCCAGCCCATCCAGACAACCATGAACCGCGAAGTCCAGCGACACCCCGGCGGGTCACACTGGGGAGGTGTGGGGACAATGGGGTTGGGGGTTGTTTTTTGGATGGGGGAGTAGGTTTCAGCTGGTGATTATCCCCAGTCTCAATTTGGTGTTGGGAGTGTGTTGTTGTTGTTGGCTGGTTTAAGCAGCCTCACCTGGTCTGAGTCAGACTGATTAGACTCTGGGGCTGCTGGCTGAGGCTGCACACCTGTGGGGCATTAGCTAACTGACATGCGCTAGCAGCACTATACCACCTGCTCTGCCTGTTCAAACTATCTCAAACTCTACAATAAGCCAGTTTAACAATCACCTGCCTGTGTCCTACTGTTGGAGAAGCCCTGAAAAGCCACTTAGGTGTCATGTAGCAGGGGAGACTGCTACACCATGACAAACGGCTTTCCCAAGTCTCGTAGATTGGTAAACTGAAATGACAAACCACTGTTTTAACAAATTATATTTTGGGTGAAACACTGCATGGATAACTAAGGATGCATCAAGTCTAACGGTTATTAAGGAAGTTGAGTGGCTATCACATTTACTCTTTACTTCTCCTTGAAACACATTTGACGTAAATCATTTATAGCAAAGAGAGCAATGTCTAAGACAGTCATGAGTAAAACATTGTATAAATTAATGCTATTTAATTTCTGTTAAGTAGAAAAAATCAAAATGCATAATTTATTTTATTTCATTATATCTGACAAAAGTTCCTCTTAAGATTCACAGATCAGACAGCAATGTGATACAAGGCTGAACACCTGCATACAACTTTGATCACATAATTAAAACTGAGTAAAGCACCCATAAATAATATAATCTATTTGGTATTTAACGAGTTAAATATGAACAAAGATTCATTAGAAATAATGCATTTTACCTTCATGGTGGTACATATTGTTCTTGTATTACATCATGTCAACTTTGTCTTTGGCACTATCGGTGACATTTTTTAACACTCAACAGATCTTGCGCTTTACGAATTATGATTTTAAGGGGTGATATGGGGGGTTGTAAAAAGGAGTTATATCCCCTGTTGAGAATACATCAGCTTTACATATTTTTAGTAGTCCAAGGGGCATGTTGTATGTTATAAGTTTGAACAACTGAAGTTTAAACTGTGGTCAATGAATCTGAACAAAAGAAAATTAAGATATATATTCCAAATCTCATTTGCAAAATAAAAATCATGCTCACAATATGTACCACAGAAATAACCGTAATTACCAGGGGCATTATAATATTGAACATATCACACCATGCATTTCAAAATAAATCTACATAGAAATAGAGAATACCCTTTCAAATACTTAACAGAAATCTTCACCAAAACCAGAAAAACAATGTTTCACGTACAACACAGTAAGGCATATTAGGTAAAAAAAAATAAACGTATCTTTTAGGATCTTACAGATAATACAAATAAAATAACTAATATTTTCTTAAATGCAAACGCATTTTAATCTTCAGTAACGTATTGTATTATCCTCAAAGTATAACATTTTTGTGTGGGATTTTTTTAAATGTCAGTGGCCCTTAAAAATAGTGGTTATGTAATCAATGACAATTAAATAAAATATGTGCCTTCTGCTTAAGTGTATAAAAATATATACTTGTTTTTGCCAGGGTGCACCCCTTACACATACACACACACACATTTTTCCATAGCCAATCAAATTAAATATGAATAGGGCTGCAACGATTAATCGATCGACAGAAAATTAATCAAATGTAATTTTGACGTCATTTATCAAGTCGGAATACCAAACATTAGCTTTTCTAGGCTGCAAGCACATTTAAGACATCACTTTGCACTCTAACTTGTGATGGGCACTTGCTATTATTTATTTTGTAAGCTAAATGAGTAATCAATTAAACAAAAAAAAATGATCGACTATGAAAACAATCATTAGTTGCAGCCTTAAACATGAAGTAATATTACATTTCATTCCACACACATACATTTACAAAGTAACATAACCCATGAAGCAACTACTAGTAACACAGTACTGTTACTGTAAGCCTACTGTAACTAGTAGCCTACTAGTAACACAGTACTGTAACTGTAGGCCTACTGTAACTAGTAGTTAGTAGCCTAATAGTAACAGTACTGTTACTGTAAGCCTACTGTAACTAGTAGTAGCCTACAAGTAAAAGCACGGTAACTGTTGCACTGCAGCTTGATAACTCAACACAAATGTAAAATATATTCAAGCTGCCTGTTTTCAATCACAAAGGGACTTTTACAGTAACATGACTGAGCAAACTATGCTGAAAGTTTCATCTGCAACAACTGCTTCATGCTATTTCCTATACAGTATTACCGTAAGGAGGATGTGTTTATTTCTGCCATATCCTTAAGTAGCCCTGTCTTGTCGATGGGTAGGTTTCTCTTGAAAACTCCTCCAAAAACCTACAAACTAAAGGCAAGTGAGTAACAAGATTATGACATATTGAGTGCTGGAATTTAATAAAAGTAACGTGGCAATTTGTAGTTGAGATCTCTTTGGCAAAAGTGTGAGAAACCATAAATCCAAAATGAATATTGATACTGGCCAAGAAATGTAATTATCGGCGCATTCCTAATTTATCTTTTACGCTGCTACACCTTGAAGCTCTTGTAATGGAGCAGTCAAGTGAGCTCAATAGACCAGTAATATTTATACCAATAACGGGTCAATACTGGATCCCAACCCCTGAAGCTATATTCACATTTTCCACTTCCACTGCGATATCCATGCAGTTCCCATGTGATTCGAGAGAGAAAAACTCACAGGTAAATGTTAACGGATGATGTTCACAGACTTAGTTCAACAAGGCAGTCTGTCGTATACAGTAGTCTAACTGTGGCCACAACACACAGTGGGAAACATCATGCATTAACAAATCTCTCCCTGGGCGTTCTGACAGTGCAGGATCTGCAGTCCTGCAGACTAACTGGTACATATCCACATATTCTATACATGAAGCCTTAATGGTCAAAGATATATTCACAAACATGCAACAATTATAAGTCAGTCCTGAAACATTTCCAAAGTAAGCCTCATAGCAGACGACCAAGTCCAGCGACTAGGACCTTTACTGCCTTTAGGTGTTCTTTTGACAAGTCTTAATAGAGAGAACATGCGGAGGAGGAGCAGTGAACATGCAAGGTGGACCGAGTAAAAATTCCAAACCAATTAAACTAAAAACATCACCACTCATCTGCCCATCTAATAGAAAATAAAATATATATTATTTTGCGCTACACAACTACATCCCAAAGTCTTGGGGCTGGTCCTCCCGCTAAACCATGGGGAAGTGAACGGATCCATGGAGGTCGTCGCCCCCATCACCCCCGTGGTCCAGCTGGTTCTGGAGCTGGATCACGCGCTCCAGCTCCCGGATCTGCCGGTCAGTTTTGTGGCTGACCAGCGTACGGTAGAAGTGAACGGCGAACACGATGAACACGATGCCAAAGGGGACCATGATGCACGTGGAGGCGATGGCGGCCGCTTCGCCGGGGCTCATCCGGCCTTCGTCTTCCTTGCGCCTCAGCGGCAGGAACTTGACCCAGCACAGGAGCACCACCTCCGTCAGGAACAGCAGGGTGCCGATGACTGTGGAGAAGGCCCAGGCCAGCTCGATGTGGTGGTGCATGCGCTCATGTGGTGATTCGTTGACGGAGTTCAAGTTGTGGACGTTGCTGACGGCCTCGAGGTTCGGGAGGATGCAGGTGCTGATCATGAGGGCGAAGAGGTGCACGGCCACCAGGATCGTGGTGCAGGCGCTGAAGGCGATGAGCAGCCCCGGAGGGTAAATGTGCGTTGGTTCCAGCTGGACCTCCACCATGGCAACCTGAGAGGAGCAAAGCAGAATTGTTAAGGAGGCACACGACGGTGAGCTGTGATACTACACCAACGCTCACTCTCAAGTATTCACAAAAACCCAAACCATCTGGAGCACACCGGGCTACTGCTCGGCCTGTTATGCTGTTATGGATGACTGAAGAAATGTACCCTGGGTTTTTTTTACTTGTGACTGCTTCACCAAGTCTAGAGGGTGACATAATCTGTGGCCGGTCCCCCAATACTATAACAATACTATAACAATACTATAGCAACACTAATATAACACACTTACCATTGCAAAACCTGACAAAAGAGCCGAAGTGCGACTCGTGGCTTTTAGTTTGGCTCGACTCAGATAAAGTTTCCTCCAGGACAGAGCCTGCAGGGAGTGCTCGTTCAAACTCATGTTTCGATCGTCTCGTTTCCAGTACGGTCCCCTGTCGAATATTAGGTGCACTCGTTAGATACCAGTTGCATGTGAATAATAGAAGTTATTTTCTTTGTAAATAAAGTATAGTGTGTCAAAAGTTTCTTGCAACAGCTGACAGCCAAAACATTCAGGAAGCAGCAGATACCCACAATGCATGTGGTTGACCGGAGCGCACCGAGCGCTCTCCTGTGGAGCGCCCCGCCACCTGGTGGTGAAAGCGAGGCATGACCGCTATGTGAACAACAACTTTATAAGAGTGAATAATATTCACTCTTGTTATTCATTCAGAAGCTTTTACTGAAGCCAGAGGCCCATCATATAAGGCACATATGACTGGAAGGTCAGATATCTGACCTTCCAGTCATATGTGCCTTATATGTGATGGGCCTCTGGCTTCAGTAAAAGCTTCTGTTCACTTTTCACATATATGAGAATAAAATGAGATGCGATGAGCTTAGATGAAAGGAAATGAGATGAGATTAAAGAAGAGTAGGCTGTGCCGTGTAAACTTAGCATAGCATTCCACAGTCCATGCAATTAATGAAGACAACACAAACAATAAAAAAAACAACACACAATTAAAAACATGTTTTCCCATAGCACCAGAATTGCACATAAAACATGTAGACGAACCCAGTTCATCATGTCCTACATGTTTTCATTTAGTTAGGGGTTAGTGTTGAGCATGCACTGTGGAAGAGAGGGGGTTGTCTTGTTTACATTGAGTCAATAATGTTATATATATATATATATATTTTTTTTATATACACTTTATATGCAACAATGTTTCCAGCAGGTTGATAATGTATTTGTAATACATGGAAGGAAATAAAAAATACAAAATATGATGTATTAAATTGCAACTGATTTTGCATAAACATAAACTCAGAAATCAGTTCGACCAGCTGCTGTTGGTCTAGAATCTAGATTGTCTCCTTCTTCTCTACAGGCAAAGCCACAATTTTTCTTAAAATTGGCCTGAAGATGCTTTAAAGAGATATTATGTGTACACTAAAACTGTGAAATGTGACAAAAAATCATTCTACTATTCACACACTGGATGACAGTACAATAGAGCCATCGGCGCCAAACTAGAATAATAATAACAGCAAACAACTGTCATATTCTAAACTGCTCCAGCATCATGTCCATCATGGCTTATACTGAAGGTATCCAGTCTACACAAAGTTGACCAATGTGTCAATATGATGCCTTTTTTAATCAATAAATTAACAATCAAAATTAAAACTGCAAGCAGTCTCGAAAGGTATTCACAGCCTACACGCACCGTCGACCCCAGCTAGGGCCCGTCACTCGGGGGCCATTATATAAGTGTCCCCAAGCGAGTTGGAGTGAATCTAAGTCACGGTTTGACTTTATGCGGTTTATGTTTTGCGCCCCCTGTGGGCGAAGTGGTGCCTAGCGCTTAGCTGAGCACTTCATTACATTTACACTGTGGACACCAAACTTGGCACACTTCTTAAGTGGGATGTCCTCTATGTGCCTACCTAGCTTCAAGGGTCTGGCACCTTTTGAAGTGGACTTGTGGTTGACTTTTTGGAGACCTGCTTTACCGGGTTTCAGTTTCACTGTGAATAAATACCTAATAATGAAAGCAACACGAAAATCAAACTGTGACTTTTTGGAGACCTGCTTTACCGGGTTTCAGTTTCACTGTGAATAAATACCTAATGATGAAAGCAACACGAAAATCAAACTGTCCTTATAGGACGTGTGGGCCTTTCTCAAAATAATGACTTAGTATCTCAAAATAATGACTTAGTATCTCAAAATAATGACAAACTTTCTCCAAATAGTGGCTTAGTATCTCAAAATAATAGTATCTCCAAATAATGACTTAGTTAGTACTGGATCTGGACTCCTCTCGTATTGGTATCAGTGATCAACCATACGAATCGATGATAAAGGCCCTCTGAACATACTGGTAGGTAGAGTAGGACCTACTGATCATAGCTATGGGGCTGATAACCACTGATAACGTCCATCCTATCGGGTGATAACATTCAAAACAGGTGTTTTGAATGTTATGATCTCTGGCTGGTGTCCAGAGATCATGATGTTACCTTCAGATGTTCTCATCAGTTTAGTGGAACACGTGTTGATCAGCCTGTGCACCTGTTGATGTGGTCACATCAAAGAACACACACATGAACATGCACACAGACACACACACACACACACACACACACACACACACACACACACACACACACACACACACACACACACACACACACACACACACACACACACACACTGTTGTACTACATACACTATATGACATATACTATTTTGTGCACTATGTAGAATAGCCATGTACTATTCTCACACTATTCTGACGAGGGTCACTGATGGTTTTGTATGCTTCTAGCCATATACATTTTCTCAAGAAGCCATCTATGCAACCACTGATACATATATCACTGATACCACCCCTGATACATATGATATATCACTGATACATATGATATATCACTGGGTGGTGGTAGTCTAGTGGGTAAGGAACAGTGCTTCCAGACGGAGTCTGGGTTCGATCCCCGGGTCTGCCACCATTGTACCCCTGAGCAAGGTACTTAACCTTGAGTTGCTCCAGGGGAATGTCCCTGAAATAGTTAAGTACTTGTAAGTCGCTTTGGATAAAAGCGTCTGCTAAATGCCCTAAATGTAAATGTAATG
>OOFB01038263.1:19753-43771 GCA_900323305.1 Trachyrincus murrayi
TGGGCGGTATTGAGCCCCATTGATCTAGCTCTCTTCTCAGACATTAGAGGAAATATGGTTTCGCCATTATTGTCGATTCCCTGGTATTTTAGTGTGTGTGTGTGTGTGTGTGTGTGTGTGTGTGTGTGTGTGTGTGTGTGTGTGTGTGTGTGTGTGTGTGTGTGTGTGTGTGTGTGTGTAACGTGTATTACTCCACTAGCTGTCATCCTATCTTGAAAAGCTCCCTTCACTGCCATTCAAGTTGTTGTTGTTTTTTGTAAGAATAAATGACCAAACTCCTAAGACGGCTGATTTGAAGTTGGTTAGTCCCGTTATAAGTGTCTAAACGTACACAGACAGCAGGATCCTTTAGGAGAATGTATGTTAGTCGGTGTAAGTGAACAGCAAGGAGAAGCCACATCAAGGTATTGTGTGGTAGGGTTTTCAGTGGTTTTCACTGTATTATCTTATTCAGGTCACTCTTTACAGAAAGCAATGACTGCACCCTTCATAGTTGTCATTAGACAACTATGAAGTAAGAACCTGTAAGAACTGTAGCCTTTGGGGTTTTCCTGTTTTGGAGCTGGCTATAAACGCTGAAACGCTGAGAATATGTGGGAGAGAGGGTTTGTGTTTCCTCTTCGTGACTGCCTGGTCCCAGGACCAGAGAAATGGGATAACGGATTTAACCATTTTCCTTTTGAGTCTTGTGGTTTGTCCACAACACCCAGTGGAGGTTAGGTCACTAACCTCTGTGTCTAGATGGGGTGCATTTTGACGACTTGGCATCTAATGAAATGGGAATGATGGATTGCATCGCTCTGGCCTTGCCTACAAATTGTTGTACTCCTAAAACATTTCCGATAGTAAAATGACTTGCAACAAATTAACCATGATCAAAAAGATAATCTAGAGATTATTCTGATGGAAATGTGGATCAGAAAGTAAAACGTAATGCTTTTAACCTGAGTTAAAAGCGACATTCTCTTCCATGGCTATTTTGATACGCATTAGGATTGGGCGATATTGAAATTCCCTTACTGACGATATTGCTTTAAGAAAAACAACGATATACAATATTATCGTCCAAAAAATGCTTAAAAGACGCATAGGTTGCAATACCCATAAATGGCCACAATGTGGTGCCATTGAGCGCTAATTTACACAATCGGCGAGCAGCTGAGGTCAACAAATCAGATCAATCAATCAGTGAGTTGGCATATTTTTATTCATTAACACCGTTTTTTAAACACCATGAATGTAACGTCATTTAACAGAATGTAACAGAAATAACACAAGTAACATTAATAATTAGCCTACTAGCAAATATAAGTAAAGAATAACAAACTAAAAAGTCTTTGGTTTTGGTGTTGTGAAATATAAATTACAATACCAAAAATATGCTTAAATAAAATGTAGGCTATGCCTAGACACAAATAGGTCTACTGTAGCTCAAATTAAGCAAGGCTTTTTCAGGCATTCTGCGCCAGGAAAACTAACATGTGCACCTTATCTGGCTTTAAGAGCGCACGCGAGGGAGTGACGATGTTACCTGCGGTACTAAAAACTCGCTCTGAGGCGGTGCTGGTGGCACATACACACAGGTACTTGCGGGCGAGTTTAGCCATAAGGGGCAAGCGCTGCTCATTGATTTTCCACCACATAAGCGGATCCTCCTCGCCATCAAGCACATCCTCCCTCAGATACCTCGTTATTTCGGCCGCGGCCGTCTCCTCCGTGGTCAGGGGCGCAGATGGCGCCTCTTGCTTTGCCGAGCAGAGTTCCCAGAGACATCCTTTTCGCAGGACGAGCAGAGTGCTCTTGTTCCTCTGGCTCCACTCTCACGTGAATTGATCCTTGCCATACACTTACTCTCCGCGGTAACGTGGATCCAGGAAGGTGGTGGTGCGCATGAGATGTTGGATAGACTCGTCATATTTTGAGAGGACTTTGGACAGAATACCGGCTTTTATCTCTGTGGTCAACGCATCATCATCTTCCGAAGCCACCAAGACCTTGCGCTCCAGCAGATGCAACATAGGCAGCAGCGAAGACACTGTCACGTAATCCTCTCCGGATAAAATGTCAGTGAATTCGGCCACTGGCTTTAGCGCAGCGTTCAGGCTTTCGAGCACGGCTTCATCCTGCCAAGTGAGGGTAACGGGTGGCCTTCGTTCGTTGGCAAAGACCCGCTTGATCGATTGCGCCTGTTCCAATATTCTAGCCACCATCTTCTGCTTCGATCCCCATCGGGTGGGACAGTCCTTTGTGGGAAAAAAATGTTTTTTCAATGCATTGGTTTCATAAATTATTTTTTTCTTAAATTTACTAATGCCAGAATAAACTGCGCATTTTAACCCAATGGCTTAACGAAATAAGGGGGCGAATTTGTATAGGGAAGACTATTCTGAAATAACCAAATTCATGAAATTTACTTGCATTTAATAAATCAATTCTAATTAATTTAGGCTCATGTAAATTATGTATTGTTAATCCTTATGTGGTGACATAAAAATGACAACGATTATTAAATAAGGCTAAGGCTACTGACAAAATTCTTTACCGTTATAAGGGCATGCTGCGGGAGGTTGAGGTCGATTTGGGCAGTCTGGAGTTCTTGCTTTCGATGCCAACTATGGGAGAAGGCTCCCGTGATTGTCCTGCACACCCCCAGTGCTCGGTCCAAACGCCGACTGACGTTATCTCTTTTCATTGCGCTCGTCACTCCAAGATTCAAATTATGGCCGAAGCAGCTGAGCCAGGTCCAGTTCAGCTTGCGAACGGCTGCCACAATGTTGGCTGCACTATCTGTCGTGATGCAAGCCAGTCGTCCCTCGTCCAACTTCCACTCTTCCAACGAGGTCTGAAGAGCAGCGGCCAAATTGTCGGCCGTATGCGTTTCGGCAAAGAAACTGGTCATCAAGCATTTTGATTCTAGCTTCCAATCAGAGTTGATAAAGTGGGCAGTGGTGGACATGCAGGGTTGTAAATTGACACTTGACCACATGTCTGTGGTCAGTGCATAGAATTCTGCACCGCCGATTGCCTTTTGCACATCCGAAACTACATCATTATAGTATTTCGGAATGGCTGTCTTGCTGAAATATCGGCGGCTTGGTAGTTCATACTGGGGATCTAATGTATTTAGCATTTCCTTGAAAGTGGATTTTTCAACGGTATGCATTGAAACCATTTCTTTTCTAATGTACCTCGTAACTGCCCTTCTTGCCACCGCTGACTGTCGCGTTTATATTTTGATGATGGAGGGTTGGTCGCTAGCGATGCTACGAGTTTTTGGCCGGCTGCTCATCGCGGAGGGAGTCGGTGGCAGCGTTGCGTAGTCTGCTGGGTGGTGATTTTTAAGATGGGAGTGGAGATTTGTGGTGTTTCCATCTTTAGTACTTACTTGCTTATCACACAGCTTGCATGTAACTTCGTTCACATTATCTGGCTCTCCTTTTTCGTTTGGTTTGAAACCAAAGAAACGCCAAATAGGCGCATTTGCGTTCTTCTTGTTAACAAGAGTTGCGATTTTTTGCCATATTGTTACTTGTTTTGATAGGCTAGAACTATGTGTGCAGGGGAGAGAGAGAGCGAGAGAGCGCATTGACTCGCGGCTAGCGCAAGATCCATAAGTGTTGCATAATGATTGTCGCGGCAACAAGAAAATATTCTGTTATCGGGGCACGTCAGGACGGTTATCGTGGCCAATCATATCGCCCAAGCCTAATACGCATGTACACCCATATTAACTGAATCGGTTAAAAGATTATCAAAAATACAGACAGGGTTTGTGCAGAGGACTGCCTAGCTTGTTGTAAAGTACCAAGGGAAGAATAAAGTCCACGTAAATCACATGACCAGGTGCCTTCCAGTGCGTCTACAACCATGCTGCTGTAATCGTATTAGGCCCTGTGGTCACTAGAAATGCCCATTTACTGCTGCCAAAGCCCGGGACATATCTGAACCTGTCGCAGAAATGTTTAAAGGGTGCTATTCTTTTGGACATGAAGTGTATAAACATTATTTTACACACTTCAATTAAACAATTATATCCAGCCCGATTACTTGTTTGTTCAGTGGTGTTGCTACACATTTACATTTTGTGGCTGTACATTTACAGCATTTAGTAGTTTTCTCAGAATTGTCATTTTGTGATATTACGCCTCCTTAAATATGAATACATCTGAAACTGTCCTGTAAAATGAACCAGTGCACTGCACAACACAGGCCTGCAAGTCTCTTCATGAGAACGCACATTTTTGTTGTTTGGTGTTTAGAAGATTGCCGTGATGAAAACATTGTTTTTGTTGGCTGCTCCTTTGTATATAAATGGTGCTAAACGCATGTTGTCCAACAGGAATGCATTCTGTCTGGCATCATGTCGGTGAAGGGCAAGAAAGTGCTGCACATGGACCGCAACTCGTACTACGGGGGCGAGAGCGCCTCCATCACCCCACTGGAAGATGTAAGTTGACCACTGACCCTGGCCTTCATCACACACCATGAATATTAATAACTGCTACCAACCTAACCCTGCCTTACCCTACCTAAGTCGGGTTAATAGCCCTGATCCACCTTTTAATATTCATAATGCACACAACACAAACACACAATATGTAGGCCTGCTTGTTGAGCTCCATGTCTGCAAGCCACAAAGCCGTGCTTTGTGCCGGCTGGGTCCTTATCGCTTCCTCCAACCACTGTGTCCAGTTCAGTGTTTCCCCTGCGATTTTTTTTTTCAGCAGCGCAGGGGGTAGCTATGATGTTTTTAAATAAAACAAATGGCATTTAAGGCACCCAACATACTTTCTAATTCTACTTAAAAAAAATATTTTTTATAGATATATATTTTTTTTTTTTGCATGGCTCATTGCAGTGGCGCTAGTAATCCAGCGGAGGCACTGCACCACTGCTGGATGCATGTAGGGTCATCATCAGTAGGGTAAAACTAACCTGTCTCACGACGGTCTGAATGTGTTATAAACACAGCTCTAGCCAGTAGCCACCTGGTCTAAGGGCACAGTGAGGGCTACGGCTTACTCCTATTGGTCAGTTAAACCGATGTCCCGCCTCTCGACGAGGGACGGGAATCAGCAGGGACCTCACGATACGATATTATGATTTTTGAGTGCCGATAGGACAGTGGTCGGCAATAGGCGGCCCGCGGGCCAAAATTGGCCCGCCAGCAATAATATCTGGCCCGCCAGATTATTTCGAGAATATGAATTTTTTTATTTTTATTTTTATTTTATTTATTTTTTTTAACACAATATCAGACCAACAGTCCCACATATAGGCTATATATTTAAGCTATAATGTCCAAACAGAGAAACTACCACCACCTAAAGCAGGGGTCCTCAAACCCCGGACTCCGGTCGGGATCTCCGCTTTCTCCACTGCAAGCAGCGCTCCGCTTGTCCGACTGCCCCACTGGCTGTAACAGGACGTGTACTCTGCTTTGGTCCGATCACATTCAGCGTACCGTCATCACCATGACAACCTTACCTACACAATCGAATCCATAGCCGTGAATCTGCGCTGTAATCGCGAACAGGCCCCCCCGTCCCCCCCGTCGGCCGGTCCGCAACGGCACTGCCGTTGCAACGGTGCTCCCCGTGATATGGACGTCAGTTCTCCAGGTTTTAATGCGTAAGTCGATTCCTCTCGTGTGTCTTTATCGCATTCATTGAGGAAAAGAACGACTCGCATTTATTAAATTCGCCGTTGTTTTTAGTTCTGGCCCGCCACGTAATGGCTTGGAAAAAATTTGGCCCGAGGCCAAACTTAATTGCCGACCCCTGCGATAGGATATGTATTGCGATTCTGTAAATATTGCGATACGATATTCAGATTTCGACAATGTAAGTATTGCGGAAGCATAGAATCCTGATTCTCACATTTCGTGTGTGTGTGTGTGTGTGTGTGTGTGTGTGTGTGTGTGTGTGTGTGTGTGTGTGTGTGTGTGTGTGTGTGTGTGTGTGTGTGTGTGTGTGTGTGTGTGTGTGTGTGTGTGTGTGTGTGTGTGTCCCCCACAGCTCTACAAGCGCTTCAACATCCCCAGCAGCCCCCCTGAGTCCATGGGGAAAGGCCGTGATTGGAACGTCGATCTCATCCCCAAGTTCCTAATGGCCAATGGTACGTGACATCTCCCTAAACTGCATGGCCCATAGCTGCCAGTGCGACATGGTTAATAGTTAGTGTGTGTGTGTGAGGAACTCATTGTAAAGGGCTTTGAGTTGCCACTGGCCAGGAAAGTGCTCTATAAATGCAGTCCATTTAGCATTTTAGTTTATATTGGGGAATACACTTTTCCAATATTGTATGGATTCTCATAACTTCTCATAACACAATCGCATATCCGCTTGTAAAAAAGCGCTCACAAGGTGCTGGTTATGTCCTTTTGTGGCGGTATTGAATGAATGACCCTGTAATGTCTCTATTCTAGCAAATCTCATTGATTTTAATTTTAATTTTTTACATTTTATTTAAGTCCCCCCTTGACATACTTTTCATTGCCCTTGTATGCACACTTTACCTCTCCCAAAAGTTCTTTAAAATTTGCCTTCTTTAAAAAAGTCTAAGAGTGTAGCGTATCATTTCCGTGTTCAGGTCAGCTGGTGCGCATGCTGCTCATCACAGAGGTGACCCGCTACCTGGACTTCAAGGTCGTGGAGGGCAGCTATGTGTACAAGAAGGGCAGCATCTACAAGGTCCCCTCCACTGAGACGGAGGCTCTGGCATCCAGTAAGTCTGCTGCTCAGTGCTGGGTGTTACAATGGGTCATTTGCAAGTAAAATTGGGACTTTAAAATGTGCTGTAGGTAAGATTTGAGAGTTGTACAGCAGTAATTCCCAACTGGTGGGTCTTATGCAATTATGGGTCGCGACCCACCAGTTGAGAGGGCATTTTGAGCGTGTCGCGGAGCATATGAAAACCTTAATCTTTAGAAAGAAGCCCATGAATTCACTCATTTTTAAATGTTAATTTCAATGGCTTACTATTTCATGTAGTTTAGCCCCAATTGTTGCAGCTTTTTTGTTCGCTCCATGTTTTAACACGAAGGCATTGTTGATTACTGCAATATTGGTAAATAAATGTTATATTTTTGGGTTGTAAAAGATTTTGAAAATGAGCAACCCTAAAAACACCCCTCCCTCTCTGCTCCCTCCCTACTTTCCTCCGCCGTTATGAAGTGTTGCATTCACGCATCTGGTGCAGCTACGATAACGCTGTGTCCGTCAATGTGATTGACAGGCAAGATGGGTTCCCTGAACCAATCAGGGAAGGGATGCCCTGATTGGTCAGAAATGAGCCGGGAGCGGTCTAAAATCGACATCGTCTCATACAGAGGCAGGCAGTCAACTAGAACAGATATTCTCATAGAGCATTTCACTCACTAATAGCTGACTGGCTAATAGCCGGCTATGGCACGTCTAACAAATTACTCAAATTATAGCTCTTGAATCTTGAACCTACAGCATCTTTAAGTCAAGACTAAACTTGGTGTGTGTGTGTGTGTGTGTGTGTGTGCGTGTGCGCAGAACTGGTTGGCAGAGACTGGCAAAAACCTAGGTTTTTACATGTTTTTTCTAAATGACGGTATTTTAGTAAAGGTGACAAAATGGCATAGATTACTATGTTCAAGATCATAGAAGACATACTAAACACATTTAAAACAAAAAAAAACACGATTTGGGTTCACTGGCACCACCAGCGGAGGAGCTAACAAGTAAACTCTCATGCAGTTTGTGGTTAACAGTGTGCCCTCTCGTATGAAAGGTCTGATGGGTTTGTTTGAGAAGAGGCGCTTCAAAAAGTTCCTGGGGTTCGTGAGCAACTTTGACCAGAACGACCCCAAGACCTTGGAAGGCGTAGACCCCAACAAGACCACCATGAGGGACGTGTACAAGAAGTTCGACCTGGGCCAGGACGTTGTCGACTTCACGGGCCACTCGCTCGCCCTCTACCGCACAGACGAGTATGTGTACTTTACACACACACACACACTTGTTCTTACATGCTTATATTCTTATTTATGTGTTAAATTCTTACTGTAATCATTTGAATTTATTCTAATATTTTTTCTTTCGTTTTGGCGAGCCCGAAAACCAAGCATTTCTTTACCAGTAAGTTTTAGTTTTAAAACCCCAATGTCCTCGATGTGTTCCAGGTACCTGGATCAAGCCTGCCTGGATTCCATCAACAGGATAAAACTGTACAGCGAGTCTCTGGCCAGATACGGCAAGACTCCCTACCTCTACCCCCTCTACGGGCTGGGCGAGCTGCCCCAGGGCTTCGCCAGGTGAGCCAGCCCCACTCTTAACGCGGTCCAAAATTGACACCGGCCACCAGCCAGTGGCGGATAGATTTGACCATTTGGCACGTAAAAGCAATTCAGGGTTACATATTGAAACGACGGCCTGGCCCGTAGATTGTTCAATTCTGGCAGGTAAAAAGATTACAAAATTGTAAAAGTAAATTTTGGACCCTGCGCTGGACACATGACTTCAGTGAATGTGTTTTACTCGTGTAGTTTAGACCACTTTGTAATCTGCAGCAACGGAAACATTGGCAAGAGACAAAATGTGTCGGTTTATTAGAACCTGCTGGATTTCTATAATCAAATCAGATGTTAACATAACATTATGGCATTCATCATGATTATTACTGTTTTTAACTGTTAATTATGAACTTGCGATTAGGAGCTGTATAAATAAAAGTCATTCAAGTTTGATTGATTAAAACAGTGATTAAACAGTTTAATAATATCACAGTCGTCATTGTGATTGGTTAAAGTCTCGTGCAGGTAGCTACTTTGTATTGGTCGTTTTCAGTATGATTATGGTGGGAGCTGATATCAATCATTGCAGCATATTTCATGACCCCGGATCTTCCTTTGACTGGGGCTGTCGTTGTGTTTGTCTTGCCCAGGCTGAGTGCCATCTACGGGGGGATCTACATGTTGAACAAGCCCATTGAGGAGATCATCATGGAGAACGGCAAGGTGGTCGGGGTCAAGTCTGAAGGAGAGGTGAGGAGGAGTGTGCATTCGCTTCATTAATGGAGGGAAAACCCCTAGCTTGGAATTGCATGCATTCTAAAACATTATCCCGTCATCGTCATCCCAAGTCTGCTTCTTAAAGGGGGAGCGTCGGCAGTTTTCTAATACAAGTGAGCACTGCTTCATACGCGTGTTTTGAAAAAAATCGTCTGCAACATCAACAAAAAAAATTTGCTAAGAAGTTGGACCAATTTACATCCCCTTTTCAATAAAACATTCAGGTGTTAATCATGGATCCGCAGCCCTACTGCTGTAACGGTGTCGCCGTCTCTCTCTGCGTCTGTCTCATCTGGAGTGTTATCAAGATGCATTTACCTTTATCCCACGCCACAGATTGCGCGCTGCAAGCAGCTGATCTGCGACCCCAGCTACATAATGGACCGCACCAGCAAGGTCGGCCAGGTGGTCCGGGTCATCTGTATCATGAGCCATAACATTAAGAACACCGGCGACACAAACTCGTGTCAGATCATTATCCCCCAGAACCAGGTCAACAGGAAGCACGGTGAGCACACACAGGAAGTCATGTCAGCGCCGAGGGGAAGTCCCGTGAGATTGGTGATCGCTGTTGGGTAAAAGAATAGCAGGTGCTGTTGCTGTTGTTTGTTTGTTTTGAAGATTTTAACGTCCTCGTGGTGCAGATCACAACTTGGGAGTCAACCTTTGTTTTTTTTCTTTGTAGAGTGCACTTTTTGGAGTGCCCTTAATGGTCAAATGGTGGTTTTTACTCAATATAAATATATGAAAGATTTAGTTGCTTGCGTAAATGTAACTGTAGTCCTTACTTGTACAAGCGTCTGTAGTGGTGTATAAAGTACCTCAATGAAGTACAGAGTGATAATGAAACACTGACGAGACATACCGGCAAATGTACGCCATGTTGCTCGCAGGTTATTTTAAGTATGTTCTTTACATGTCCGATTTTTGTTATAAACCTGGACCTAACGTTTAACGTGTTTAAATTCTGTTGTTCACAGACCCTTGCAGTCCCATAATGTTCTCGTCGTTGTTGTTGTTATTAACAGACATCTACGTGTGCATGATCTCCTCTGCGCACAATGTCGCTGCTAAGGGTAAGTACGTGGCCATCGTGAGCACCACCGTGGAGACCTCCGACCCCGAGAAGGAGCTCAAGCCGGCTCTGGATCTGCTCGAGCCCATTGAGCAGAAGTTTGTGAGCGTCAGCGACCAGTATGCCCCCACTGACTTGGGCACTGACAGCCAGGTCAGCACTCCTCCGCTCTCGTTCATTAAAAAATTGAGCTCTATTAACTTAGAGACAGCCTTAATAGTGGACTTAAAGCAGCTGTGGGTTAGATTTGAGAGTTGAGAAGAGGGCAAGATTTAGAAAATGTCCTTGCCTGTTCTGATTGACCGGCAAGATGGATTCCCCAAAACCAAACGGGGAAGAGAGGTCCTGATTGGTTAGAAATGAGCTATTATGTTAAATGACTAAATGTAAATGATGACACGTTATTTGGTTATTATCACAGGCCTGCTGTGTATATGAATATTTAGACGGGCACTACATCAGAAAATCGCAAGCGTCCCCCTTTTATTGGGGGGGCACTAAACGGGGCTCTCTTTTCTCCCCCTCTCTTTCCTCCTCTTCCTCCTGTTAGATCTTCATCTCCCGCACCTACGACGCCACCACTCACTTTGAGACCACCTGCGACGACATCAAGGACATCTTCAAGAGGATGACGGGCACGGACTTTGACTTTGGTGACATAAACCGCAAGCAGAACGACATCTTCGGCGACGCTGAATAACGGGCCGGTTACAGAGTCATGACGTCGCCCCCCACCCCACCACCAAAACGTTCCTGAGGCTGTCGTCGACCCCCAGATCTTATTGTAAAACTAGAAGAAGAAAAACGTACACAAACTGTACACACTTCAGTGCAGGCAGATGAGCTTACGTTTATGTTATGTGCCCATTCAGGAAGTCGCAGGTGTGTTGTTGGTGGGTAGGGGTGAGAGCTGTGTTTTCTTTTATTATCTTCTAATCTCATTCTCAAAGGTTGCACTGAGTTCAGATATATATACTAGGCCCACACAACAATCATCGATCATGTTACTTACGGACCTTCTCCTCTTCTTGGACCAGGGGCGCATATTCCAAAGATGCCAAAAGAAGTGACGTATCAAATCAGTAGTTAAATTGTTCATTGGGTGGGGGGGTGGTCATGGGGGCTGGTCATGGCTGTCCTTCTACTCATGAAGATTAAAGTAGTGTCCTAGCCGAAGTGTCCTAGCCGTAGCTAAGATGTGTGACATCAACAGCCATGTGATATTTGTCTCGTAAGTTTTTGTTAATTTTGGTTGAGGTAAAAACGAGTGGCTTGGCTTCTCCGTGCGTTCTGAGTGTTGTCTTACGGGGCTCAGTGGCATTTACGAACAGTTTATTCTCTAGTCACGATAATATGCAAGATGTTAAGATGGCATTTCAAGAGTTCGGGTGGTTAAAGATGTGGGAGGAGCCATCACAATTCTCTGGTCGTCGGTTACGCCTCGGCAGGTGTATCGTCGACAACGTTTGTTGCCCGATCTGGGCAAAGCGTCACACCGGACGGAAAGCCAAGCCACTATGACAAATATAGTTCAGCATAAAGGCAAACAACCTGCTCCTATTTGCAGAATCTTAAGTAAATAACGTATCCAAGGAGACATACTATAGTTCCTGTATTATGCAAACAAAAAAAACATGAAGCATTTAAAGACCGGTGGTGGGGGGGGGGGGTTGTGATCACTTTAGAAGGACCAAATGTCTACTACATCAGTATTGACTTGATAAAGCCCTGTAACGTCATCCGTTTTTAACATTGTAAAACATGGTGGGTTCAAATGATTTCCGTACTGCAAAGTAAAAAAAGAATTGTGAAAACCAAGCCTTTTCTTGTTTGTTTTTATTGAGTAAACCATAAATATTTTAAACAGCCCTAATTAAATGTGGAAAGCTGTAATGGTGTTTTGTACTGGTAATATAAATTGACCATAAACAAAGAATTCTGCATTTTTTTTTATTTACAGGACATGACTAAACTAAAACATTGAAACGTGTTTGAATGGAGCAAATTTCAAGTTATTACATTAAAAGCCTTTTTTGACTTCAGTTGTAGTATAAAATGGTACAAACCATACATAACATCCACTACAACTATAAGCTTTTTATGAACTACTACTCCCACAATGCCTGGCGTTCAACCCGTCCATCAGTGGCGCTGTTGCTAGAACTATGCCAGGAGCAGGCCGCCCTGCTCGGTGCAGAATGCATTTCTCCCCAACTTCTTGTTGACATATCATGGAAGTAACAGCTGCTCGCCGTTCGTCTCTTTGTGATACCGGTGAGCTAATTTCGTAAATACTAACTTTGAGGTTCACGCTATAACTCACAGAAAATCACACTAGTAATAATAGGTTCCATTTTTTTGTATTTCTTTTCTTTTTTTACATTGCGTTTTAGCGACAGAAGCGGTAAGCCAATGGATGTATTAGGTTTTTCGACGGGGGTGTCTGACAGCGGCTGGTTGTTGTGCTAACTGCTAATAAGGTTCCTGGGCCGACCGGACGGCCCTCCACGAGGCGGCGTCCCAGGGCCGGGCGCTGCAGCTGAAACAGCTGATAGAGAGCGGAGCGTCGGTAAACATGGTGACTGTAGACAACATCACGGCTCTACACGAGGCATGCATACAAGCACATCCCAACTGTGTCCGGATGTTGTTAGAGGCGGGGGCGCAGGTAAAGTTAGAGTAAATATAATGTAGGATAGGCTGTGTGTGTGTGTGTTGGTTAAATGGTGCTGAGTTGCTTTGCTTTGGCAATGCATTTTTATAATATATATAATATATAATTTTATTTGTATATTAATATGATATTCTTGTATTGTTTGTGTCTTTGTAAGCCAACGATCATAGCCCTTATTCATAATTAAATAATGCATGATAGTACACATACTAACAACCAAGATCACCAGCTGTGTGGTATATTATCTGAAATACCTTTTTCTTAAGCGACGGTTGGAAGGATACTTAATAATAACCAACTTTGATTTAAGCAATACATTTTGACTTCATGTTCCCAGGGACTATTTTTTTAATATTTTTAATTGGTACTTTTCATGGTGGCATTGTGCTTTCATCTCGCACTCTGGCGCCCCCAGGTGGACGTCCGGACAATCCAGGGCAGCACTCCTCTGTGTCACGCCTGCGCAGCGGGCAGCATGGCGTGCGTCAAGTTGTTGCTGAAACGAGGGGCCAAAGTTAACCCCTGTCCCCCAGCATCCCCTCTTCACGAGGCCTGCACGCGAGGTAAGACACACACAGGCTTTGATGGGTTGTCTAACTTTGTATTGTGAGTCAGTGGTTCATATTGACACAATAATTAATTCAAACATAGTGACGCACCTCAGTGGAGAGGTGAGGAATGAAATTATCCATTTAGTGACCAAGACATGATGAGGATGCAATGTTGGTACAAGCAGGGTGGGAATTTCGCCAGGACACAGGGGTTAGCACCCCTACTCTTACGATGGGTGCTATGGGATCTTTAGTGACCACATGGACTGAGGACCTCAGCTCAACATCAAATCCGAAAGCCGGTGCTCGCTTCTTGCACAGGAAAGAGTCTCTTCTCAGGGCATATTACATATTGGCCAGAGGGATGAGCCAATAGAATCACTGAATACTACTACTAATAATAAACCTTTATTTGTATCTCACCTTTCATACATAAAAATGCAGCTCAAAGTGCTTTTACATCAGAAAGACAGGCAGACAATTAAAAACATTATGTGAGAGATGGATAACAAACCATGAGCACTTATTATGTATTATTACTCGTAGCTGTAAGTAACATTTGAGTCAGCTGTTCTTTGGCCTTGTGTCTCGTGTAACTTACCTCCTCAGGTAATGTGGACATTGTGAGGTTGTTGATCACCAAGGGGGTGGAGCTTGAGGCGTGTGACACAGATCACACCCCCCCCCTTCACACCGCCTGTGCCAAAGGTCATGTGGACTGTGCCTTGGAGCTACTGAATGCAGGTTAAAATAGAACACAGTTTAAACTACTAACTACTATAACATGATGTTCTAAATATAATAATTCAAACGTCTAATTAATTATCATATAATTATTATCCATACAGAACTCCCCCAAAGTACACTCGAGCCATTCTAATGACACTGTCGTGTTTTTCACTCAGGCGCCAACGTGAATTCATCCAAGTCGGAGGAAACGGCGCTACACCACGCGGCACGCGGCGAAGCGTCCGACATGATCAATCTGCTGGTGGAGTTTGGGGGGAACACGCAGGCCAGAGACCGCCACGGACGTAAACCTGCGGACTACACTAAACCCAGCTCTCCCGCTGCAACCTGCCTCAAGGCTTATGGGAGTAAGTTTGCTTTGTTGGGGTAAATTAAAAATATACATCCAGAAAATATAACATCCAGCTTGTCTTTGGGGGTTCGAAACCCATTCTGGTCAATTCTGGCTGACAGAATAGCCAGTGAACAATTTTAAGTGACAATAAAGTACAAACATTACATATATCGGAAAATAAATTGTATTAACATTCTAAAAATGTTTTAGCCTATACTATTCCTTTTAAGTGGTTACATTCATTTAGCGACAACAAGTTAAAGTGTTAGGAGGATGTTAAATTGTTACATTGTTACATACAGCACAAGAAGAAGAAGAAGAAGACAAGAAAAGTGCATGATTCTAGAAGCTAGCTTCTAAACATTAGCTAGCTAGCATTTAGAACCAAGATGGAACCAAGATGGAACCAAGATGGCTGCTAGGGAAATAAGGCCCATTCCCCAAATGGCTGCTTATTGTCTGACCAATACAACGTGTGTCTCTTTTTCACAGGCACCCCCCTCAGTCTACAGCAGCTCTGTAGAATCCGGATGAGGACGACTGTGGGTAGAAGAGGCTTGGAGGTCATAGGTCAGCTGGACATATCTTACATAATCCGTGGCTACCTCCAATACTCTGCTTATCAAACATCACCACACACCGAACTGTGATGGGATTCTCAAATGATGTGTATATGTACAGTACATGTCGTATATATTTGACGATATCGGATATATTTAGTGCTAAAATGTCTTATTTAAAACTCACTGAAAATTACGTACAATGATCAAGACTTAAAATACAAATGATCATTAGGTTGTTGCTGGAAAAAATAAATCATAAATATACTTACTGAATGCAAGAAGAGCACAGATCATCCCCGCTGTCCAAAACCACCTCATTCCGGATGAAGCAGAGCTAACTAAAGTCAGTTCTGATTGCTGTCTGATGGATTAATCACCTTAATCACTTTATCATGCTTCATATTTGCCTACCTGGAGGCTGGGGTTGCACAGCATTGGACCAATGGGAGCATTACATGTCCAGTTCTACACACCCAATTCGTGGCTGGACTCTATTGGCCGATAAACACGGTAAACACTAGTTAGCAAGAGTAACTTTTGAAACGTTTTAGTAATGACATTGTCCGTGAAAGCCTCGGGTTATGAATGGAGACTTAGGACATGGACACAGATTTGTATACTGGCCAAACAACATACCGGCTGTTGAAGAATCTCTTTCTGCGTGTTTGTGTGTGTATGTGTGTGCTTTTCAGTTGCAGAAACCCACTTTTCTATGCCTCTATGCATCCATTTTGATTTGCAATAAAATTACTGACAAACATTACATGATGAACATAATTTTTCAGGATTAAATAGATTGACAATTCTGGGTTCAGATGATAAATCCATTAATGTAATCTTGCATGGAACCTGTTCATTTGACTCTAGTTTGATAACTTATTGATGGTAGTAAAATATAAATGGTTGCTTCATTATGAATGACAGATGAACATGTATATTGTACTGTAGTACTATAGCCTGGTTGCTCCTGGAGATAGTGAAGAAGTTTTCCAGAAGATGCTTTAAGGACCCATCCCATGGTTTACAGCCTCCTGACAAACCGTCCACAACAAGCACGTGATTTACTGGTGGACTGGGACACATGGTGGAAGATAGTTTTAATATTGTTAAGTAGTATTCCCTTGTTTTAGTATAATAATTACCCACTATATGGTTCTATAAGTATTAAAAGTATTCAAAGAGAAGAAAAGTTTAAGAAAAATAAGATTTCTCAACAACTAGGACTATGACTAAACTAGAATGATTTTAAAGTGTTAGCCTGATATAAATTGTACGATATAAAAACAATAACCATTGCAAATTAAAGATTGAACTTGGTTGTACATCACCCTTTACTGAAATAGAATACATTGAAGTGATGGATAACAGAAATCCGTAATTTACTTCTTATTGTTATCAAGGTGTGCATTAAGCATCGGAAAAGTATGTTCCATCATTGCAATTGTATTTATATATATATATATATATATAGGCCTATATATATGCTAGTAATTTTTTCATTTTTGAAAAACGGTTAACAGATTTTTCTTAATTGAGCTTATCCACGAATCGATCCATTTGGTCGTGAAGAGCTCGTTCGACCGATCCATTAACACGAATCTATTCAAAAGAAGGGAGTCGTTCGCGAACCGCCCAGCTCCAGTAAGAACAGCGCGTCGCTCATTCAACCGACTGGTGGGACAGCAAGGGACTACAGCAAACACAACGAGCCAACTAAAATCATGTCCCAAAACACCGCGTTTCTGCAGCCAAATGACATAGAAACTCTCAGGAGAAGGTCTACTGCCAACAGCCCAGGTAAGCTGAAGCATGCGGTAGCTGCTGTTAGTCGTTGCGTTTACCTGTAGCCTAAAGTGTAACACATAGCCTACTTGTGTGTGAAACTTAAGTCATGTATGAATAGGCCCTATGGACTTTTTTGAAATGTAAATGTATCGATTGTTTATCTTCATTGCAATTGTAATACGAACCTGATACTTTTATAATTTAGCATTGCCGATTCAAGTTGGGCCTCAAATTATTATTGTATTCACATCACCTGCTCACACTAATGGCCCATGTTAAGTTATTGCCGTGCTGACACACTTCGTATGAACATTTGTTTGTTAAGTGACTGATTTTGGGGTTTCCTACACCACAGACGTGTATGTTCACAGTTGTCTTTTAATTTCATTAAATCTTTTAGGACTTGTGCATTTTGAGTTGGCATAGGCCAACTTGATGTATGGCCCTACCGCCCTAGTTGTGATGGACGCTGGTCTAGATAGGCCTATGGGGTAGTTTATGTCATAGAAATCACAATTAAGTCACCATACTAATTTGTTTTATCCGAGGCAGTAAAAACCCCAACGCAGATCACCTTTTGTAAAATGCCAATGTTTTTTAATGCATGCATTATTTAATTGGTTATGGGCTTTTAATAGAGGACACGTGCTGATGGGAAACGCAGCAGAATCTTGCATGACTGTCAGGAGTTTTTGGTTCGTCACAGACCCACGTCGTCCCACATGGCGCCACATGTCTTTATTACAAGTCATCGAGAACTGCAACTTTGAAAACTGACCCTGGTTTGAAGTCTATCCATTCGTTCCTGGTTAGATTTAAGATTAATAGTTTCAAGTTCAGATTCATAGAACAACGAGCAGCAGTTATTAATAATTTCAGGCTTCCTCAACAGGAGCCTAATGTAAATAAAAATCAGAATAGACTAAATAAAAAAATATATATTTTTAAAGATTTGTTTCCCTACTGTTTTTAGTTGTTTTAACGTTATTGACATATTTTAAACTTTAAATGAAGTTGAATTAAGTTGTTCTCAATGTTCAACTTTCAAAACTATTCTTCATTATTACTGGTCACATACCTGAATAAAATCCTGACGTCGAAGTGTGTGTGAAACATGGGTAGTAGTAGTAGTTTACGGAAACATTACTTGTTTGTATATTTTCAGTACAAACAAAGTATGATCAACGATGATCACATTATAATCACCACTGTTCTCATTTCACACACATTTCACATCAAACTCTGACATCATCCATTCATAATGCCCCGGCTATTCAGACTACCATGACAACCCAGAGCAGCAGCATCCGCAGCATCCCTGGCTTCCAGCGCAACCGCCTCAAAGACTATCCGTCGGCCCCCAGGCCCCTGAGCTTGGAGAAACGTCTTCTCAGGAGACCTCTCAGTTCTTCTGCCATTATACCCCCAAATGCTACCTGGCCATCCACAGAGGTAAGGAAGGGGCACTTCCCTAGTAGCCTCCAGCCTCTAGGCCAGTGGTTTTCAAACTGTGGGTCGCAGCAGGGGACAAAGGAGGCTCACAGGATGCAGAAGAAAAAAACATTTTCATCAAATAAAATTTTGTGTTTTCCATGGCCAAATGGGATTTTTTTTAAATGTATTTTTTTTTTTACCGCTAATGCTAACCATGCTACTATTTCCTGTTTTTATGCTTTCACGTTACATGTGCATGTGGTTGACCGGCGAGATGGATTCCCCGAACCAATCAGGGAAGAGAGGCCCTGATTGGTCAGAAATGAGCCGGGAACGGTCTAAAATCTAAATGGTCTCATACAGAGGCAGGCACGCAGTCTAGAAAAAGATATTCTCACAAAGCATTTCACTCACTCATAGCTGACCGATGGCTATGGCATTTCTAGCAAATGACACTCTCAAAAGACGGCTGTTAAATCTTGCCTGCAGCACCTTTTAACGTGGATCTAATGCAACCTCTGTCCGTGGTGCCTCCCACGCAGGGGGCCAGTTTGGCACGTCGGCCCGCTCCACGTCCACGCGGTGCAGCGAGGACGGCTGGCGAGACGGCACGGCCAGGACCACCATCCGAGCTGAGAACGAGCTGGAGGCCCACAGACTGGCCAACAACTACAAGGTGAAGCATCAACAGCTCCTCCATCCAATAATGTCTTGTAGTCCGCGGTGTTGTGGGTCGTGGGACACAAGGGAGTGGCGGTCCTCCACTTTTTGTACCTCCCTCCCTCCCAGCACGACTTTGGATGACAGAAAAAGTGCTGGTGCAGAAGTATGATATTATGAGTTGTACAGTTGTTCAGTGATTTTGATCCTTTGTTCAAACTCAAAATGTGTTAACATTGCGATTTTAGGCAAAAAGTATACCGGGGGAAGATGACCCTCCTATTCACTTTTGAGCTCCGTCCCCGATGGTTCTTTGTGCTAAAAACCTGTTGCTGTAACTAAATATGTCCACGTTGAAATGCATAATCGTTAGTCCCACTACACCACTGCTTGTAGGTGTTCCCTGTTCATCATCACGACCTGGTGTGGTTTGAATGCCTACTCCTACTTCTTTTGTCTCTGTCTCACTCTGTTTGTGTGTAACTAACGCATTGCCATGTGTAATCTGTCCTCGTCTTTTTGCAGTTTGGCTTCAGGAAGTGGGAGAGCCATGTGACCGAGAGGCCCGTGGAGGACCTGTCTGTTGAGGTCCGGGAGCTCTACTCTGAACTCAACGTCATCAAACCACAAGCAAGCAGAGGTCTCGCATATTGGCACCCACACTCAAGACCTCAATCCGACCACAAAAAAAACCCATTGACCCAAAGCGCGGTTAAACCTGCACTGTAGCTTCTCTACTGCAGCTATTTACTCCATCCATCCGCGAATCCATCCTGGGATTGAAATCTCATTCTCAAAATCTCAAAATGATATAGCTATAACTGTAGCTACAGCTCACGCCACTAGAGGCTGCTAATGGGGAAACGTACATAGTGCAGGTTTAAGTAAAGGTTTTACCTGATTTATAGTGTTACTCTCCCCACAGCCACAGTCTGTTCTGTTCACTTCTGTTTTGGGTTTCTTTCAGGCTCCGTGTTCACCTGTGGAAACGTGTTCTACGTCCTCATGTTCGGCTGGTGGATCTCGCTGAGCTATTTGTTAATGTGCCCCGTCATGTTTCTCACAATATGCGGTGCCCCTTACGGTGTGTGTGTTTGTGTAAATAACATTTACGTTTCACGCATCTTGCAGATCCTCTGCTGGAGTCTTTGAAGTATTCTAACTTTACTTTTCAGGGCGATTATGTTGGAAGCTGACATGCTACTTCATGTGGCCGTTTGGAAAGTCAATAGAGGAGGTACAGTACAGTAAAACCTAACCCTAAAACCACACCATAAACCCAAAATAATAATTAATTAATCAAAACATTTGTCTGCATGTGCCCGTCGGGCCGCCCCACATAGGGTCACGACCCCAAGGCAAAATGTAGAAAAGGTTTTGTTTGCATTAACAGCATCAGGTTTGTTATTTACCACACCTGCTTCAAATACCAATTATTTACAATTATTTACAAAGATGAATAGAAATATATATATATATATATATATATATATATATATATATATATATATATATATATATATATATTTTATTTTTTATTAATGATAAAAAAAAATTTGATATTTGTGCTTTGCATTGATTTAATTGGATCATTGCCCTCAGAATCAATACATTGATCAAGATCGATGTATCGTTACACCATTACTTAACACACAAGTCGTGTTCCAATTGCTCCACTTGCTCTATATAGTGCATTATTTAGGGTGCCACCATTTTGTAGTGTTGTCCGAAATCCGAGTGTGCAAATCTGTTTCCCTATTGCACTACTTGGCAACGTGCATTGATTCCAAAATACCAAAGTGCTTCATTGCTCTTGGTTACATTCGTGGCTTGGTTACAATTCTTTTAGGCAGAATCGGTACAACGAAGTCATTTTGACAAATGATATCGGTAACTGATGCTTTAGTGAAACCAGGAGAGACGGCTACGATGGTTCAATCACCCAGACCCGTATTGTCCTCTAATACCCATAGTACACCGTAAAATATGTGTACAGCTGATGTGCACACACTATATCCCATGATGCGTAGTGTTTTTTATTGTCATCGGATTCATCCAATAGAGATGGTCTGCACATACATTTTATGCAAATGTTACAAGGTCACGTCCAACACGTGTCGGCGTGTTTATGCGACCAATACATGTCATGTCGATGGATCTGTGGTGCATAATTAGTGTCCGAATTCTCCCTACACTTGTACCCTAAATAGTAGTATTACTATATAGTGTTCACTATGTAGGGATTAGGGAATAAGGGAACGAGTGGACCAATTAGAACACGGCCACTGTGTTTGCAGCTCAGCGATGGAGCGACGGAGGGCCACACAAAGGTTCCACACTGTGAGGTGATTCCAGAAGAACAGGACGAAGACGATGGTGACCGCGACCGGGTCACGGAGGAGACTGCCCCTCTGTTGGTCTCGTCGCCCATCGCCGTTACCATCCCTGTCCCGAGCCCCCGGGAGGACAGTCCATCCAACCACTGGGTGAGGGGTGGGGGGAGGGTTTCTGCACTTTTACAAGATTCTTCATTCATATCAAAACGATATTGACGATCAATGGGCCCTTTTCACAGTACGAATAACACAGGTGTAGCTCATATAATTAATGATGGGTCCTTTTCAATTTAGGTATGCAGTGCACCAGTATGGACACAACTAGTACAGTAAAGATACATTGACCATGCTGGTGCTACGACAGACATAAATAAAACCCACCCCATTTTAAAATTACAGGAACAGGAAGCTACTGTACCCTATATTGATGTGAAAAGGTTGTCAATTATAATTCCTACCGCTGCTTGAAAAATGGCATTTCAAGGACTTGTAACTTGCAAGTTTTCGACGATGTTTTGAGTCAGTACGGGTTAATATTGGTTGTGATTGATTTCTCCATCTTTTTTCCCCCCCCTTTTAAATCCAGTGTCGCTTCAGCACCTATGTGTGGCTGGTCTTGGCCTACCCGCCCCTAGCTCTGGTCCACTCCTTGGCCTGTGCTGTCTCCTGGCTGCTGGTCTTCACCATCCCCGTGGCCAAGATGAACGCTCGCATCCTCACCACGATCCTGCTGATGCCGCCGGAGAATGTCCAGATCCAAAGGCGGGAGAAGGTATGGGCCTTGTTCACCGTGTGTGTGTGTGTGTGTGTGTGTGTGTGTGTGTGTGTGTGTGTGTGTGTGTGTGTGTGTGTGTGTGTGTGTGTGTGTGTGTGTGTGTGTGTGTGTGTGTGTGTGTGTGTGTGTGTGTGTGTGTGTGTGTGTGTGTGTGTGTGTGTGTGTGTGTGTGTGTGTGACCTGAAAGCAACTTTAACATGTCCCGTTTAGATAGCATGATTGTGGTTGATCATTTGATTGTTTTTTTAATTGTTTTTTTGCAGCCTTATACTTCTGATACCAAGGTCATCCTGTGTTGTTATCAAGCACTGAACTGGCATTACTACAAATATTCTGTCCAGGGCATCAACATTTTTGCTCTCAGTATCCTTTTGTGCTGTTTGACCAAAGCTATGGCCTGTCTTGTGTTACAGAGTTAGACGTCCAGGCGTGCTTCTCCAAGGTCTAAAACACATACATTGAACGCTGATTAATGATTACTATCATTATATGTGCACTGCTTAAAGGTGCTGTTGGTAATATTTTAAGAGCTATAATTTGAGTGTAATTCCCGTCAGATATTAGTGAGTGAAATGCCCCGTGAGGGTGATCTGTTCTTGACTGCGCCTGCCTCTGCCACCTTTAAAATTTAGACGGCTCCCGGCTCAATCCTGACCAATCGGGGGCTGCTCTTCTCTTATTGGTTCAGGGAATCCATCTTACCTGTCAATAACATGCATGCACACGGCGTTGTCATAGCTCCACCACAGGTACGTGACGGCAACACTTCTGAATGGCGAAGACATGTAGGGAGGGAGGGAGCAGAGAGGGGAGGGGTGTTTTTTTTTGGTTTTTTTGGATTGCTTGCTCTCTTTTGCTCTTTTCTGCTCTCTCTTTTACAACTCTCAAATTGTATTTCCGCCACTATAAAGTACGATGAACGGTACAATCAGGGAGGCTCATGACTGTTTTTAGCAGTACATAGTGATTCGTCTCGTCCGGTATCTCCGCGCTACAGCCCTTAAGCGTGCGCTCCCTGCAGACGTTCTCCCCTTGGTGCTGCTCACCCTGGTCCTGGGCTACGTGGACCGTACCAACCGCTACACCAGCATGGGGGCCAAGTTTGCCACGTCCATCGTCTCCATCATACCGCTCTCCTACTACATCGGCATGGGCATCGCCAGGTAACGTCCTACAGCTCGACCCGGCGGCAAGGTGACAGGACACGGCTGACCACAAGATATTGATATGTAATAAAAGTGGTTTATGGAACAATCCTATCCTTAGCTGATGGCCGCTTTGATGTTCTCTGAATTTTTTTATTTTTTTGCTATTCAGCAGTCAAATTGGGACAAATGCAGAAAGTGTTTGCATTTACATTTCTCCTTTTGTAATGATACACAAAATGATACACAAATGAAAGGTTGTGTGGTTTATATTATTTCTCTAATATATAATTTACTTTCGAAACATCTATTTTAAAGCCAACAGACCTTCTGGAAAGTACTAGATGTGTGTGTGCTGTGACAGATACTTTGTTGCCTCATCATCGCAAATGTGTGCTTTTTCTTTTGTTTCTTTTACATTTAAATCCGTAGCATATCTGCCCAGAGTAACTTTGCGGTGGGGGCGGTGGTGAACGCCACGTTTGGCTCCATCACGGAGATCACGTTCTACATCACGGCTCTGCTCCAGGGACACCACGCCCGGACCAAGTGTTTCGAGGAGCTGGTGAAGTCGGCCCTCACCGGGACCCTGCTGGGCTGTATTCTCTTCATACCCGTGAGTCTCCCACTTCCGGCCCCTCATTTGAAGACCCGCGTACTTCCTCGTGTGAAAGACATGTGATTTGTGTCTATAGAGGTCGTGTGATTTTGTATCTATAGCGGTCGTGCTGTCATGTGATTTACAAGATTGTAAACAAACAAATATTCAAGTTTGCGCTTCGCAATGAATATCAGTCTGGCCTCAGCTGGGCAGTAATTGATTTCCACATGTGGGTGCGGCCTTGGCTCCAGCCAATCAGATTAAGTTAACTAAGTGACGCTCTTGTTCTCTTTGC
>OOFB01038264.1:19890-31139 GCA_900323305.1 Trachyrincus murrayi
CCCCCCCCCTCTCGCTCTACCTCTACCACTACCTCTCTCTGCCTCTCTCTCTGCTTCTCTCTACCTCTCTCTCTCTACCTCTCTCATCATTTACTCCCATTCTCTCTACCCCCACCCCAAGCATACACAAGGCATTGCAACAATTTCAATGAAATTATGTCATAACATAATAACAATTCATTGAATATTTTGGAACTTGGCATGCTTCACGCTGCATTTTCTGGCCCAATAAAATGTTATCTATAAAAAATCTTATGAATTCCTGAAATTCATACTCTACACACTCACAACTATTGGCAGATTTCTTTGCCAAGAACGTCCCAGAGTCTTTCAAGGTTACATCCTGTCAAAGATATTAAGTGTTATGTGCATTACTCTTTCACTGTCACAGATTAGTATTTTATTTTGAAGGCAGCTTGATGTTCATTCCTTTTCAAAGCATTTCACTCTCCAGTAGATACAGCCTTGAAAAACATGTGACTTTAATCCAATGCAACATCAACCATGTGCTATTTAAGGACTCATATATAAGAAATGTAGCAGGCTTTTATTACAATGTAATATAATAAGGGTTGGATGACTATATACAATACAGTCATCAAATAAAATTAATATGTATATATTTTTTGTAAATCCAATGTACTTTGTTTTAATCCTTTTAAAGGCTGAGCACAATAACTAATAATCTCTGCCTGTTTTTTGTTGTGTGCTCCATCCTTTCTCAGTCTAACTGGAGGTTTTTCTTGGATAAGCCATTTTACTTACATTCTGAATCATTGACAAAAAGCTACCAGTCTCAAGTGCTTCTGGGAGTGATCGTCTTCACTTAGTAACTTATCTAACATAGTGTCTTAACCACATGCTGCTACATGTAATGTTTGTATTTTGCTTCATTATA
Organism: Trachyrincus murrayi; assembly: GCA_900323305.1. Classification (NCBI taxonomy): domain Eukaryota; kingdom Metazoa; phylum Chordata; class Actinopteri; order Gadiformes; family Macrouridae; genus Trachyrincus; species Trachyrincus murrayi. The sequence continues at coordinate 20,789 of OOFB01038264.1, forward strand.
TGTTAGTAAATTAGTAATGTTTTATGTCTGTTATGTCTGCGGGCGAAAAGGATGATCTTGCTCTTTATTTGTATTCTGAAGGATGTCTGTCAATGCTTAACCGATGCTTACTGTTAACCAATGCATCGCCGGGTAAGCTTGCAGGTCACGTTTAGGTTAAGTCTGAAGCTGCAGCAGTAAGGCAATTGGCCTAAGTAGGAAAATGAGCAAATAGCCCTTTACCTATGCCTGTGTTGTTGTGTTTCGCTTCTCCCTCCCTCTCATTTTTCGATTCCCATCATGTGTGAAATTAGACATTCTCCCCCCTGTAAAAAGCTATCTAGTCTAGGCCATTTAGTTGAATGTGGATCTAAAAATAAAATGAAACGCTTTGGGTATAGCCGTTTGTTGGGATATAATGTAATGGACTTATTAAAATGCTGGATAAGCTATTATTTATTTATTGAAACCAAAGGATTTATTCATCTATACTCATCCACTGTTAATAACAATAATAAAGTGTTTGCGTGGAGAACGTGAACATTCCCCCATGCAGTCACAGTGTTAGACGACACTGTGCCGTGTGTCTCCAGGCAGGCTGGAAGGAGAACCACGCAACCTTCATGAGTGAGCTGAAGAACCTGCAGGCTTCTGGCTTGACCACGCTGGGCCACGCTCTTCGCACTGCCTTCGACCTGCTCAACCTGAACCGCCTCGTCTCGGGCATCGACAACTATGGGCAGGTGTGTGACACGTGAAACACTACACCACTCAAGAGTTTAACGTCGAGAGTTTTCAAGTTTAGACATTTAGCGAACACACTTTCTCCTGACTACACACCACATTTGCCAAATCAAGGGATGAACATACTAAAGACCAGATAGATAGTAAGTAAGTAGATAGTGAATCGTAGATAAAAATGATAAAACAATGTTTTCTTTTTTTGATTGCGAAAGATTAACAAATCTCTCAGTCATTTTATTTGGACATAAACTCCAACTTGTCCCATTTATCATAGGCATAAACAACAATAATATAGTCACAAGATCTAGTTCATCAGGCTTGCTCAGGTTTATGTCTCTGTGATTCAACCCGACAAGGGCGAGAGACAGAGGCCTCTGTTATTATTATGATATTATTCCATGTTATACAAGTTATGTGTCTGATGTGTTTTTTGTGTGTGGGTCTGGATGGAATATAAAGTGGTTGAGCGGTAACCAGATGTGTGACTATTTTCTGGGACTGGTTTAGCACTGATCTAACTCAACTGTTTCCCTCATAGGGTCGTAACCCGTTCTTCTTGGAACCCTCTGTGATCATTACTATCACCGATGGCAACAAGCTGACTCACAGCTCTGGGGTTCCAGACGAGGTGAGAACCATAACAACAGAACAGCTGATAGAGTTCATTTTTTTGACATTTATTAACATTTATTATACATTATTAAAAAACAATATTAGAAATGGAAAAAAGACCCTTAATGTACTGACAACATCTACAGGTAGACAATATGACCCCAATAATATATTCAAATGTGTTTTTTATATTAAACTGCTTCACAATAGCAATGCAATCATAAAGACTATTTGATCATACAACCTCTTGTAATTTTGGAATATTGACTGATAAAATAGAACAGAAATGCTTAAAAACTATTTCCACATTTCTCACTTACTCTCCCAATCTTCTCTCTCTCTCTCGTTCCCCCTCTCTCTCTCTCTCTCTCTCTCTCTCTCTCTCGCTCTCTCCCTTGCTTGCGCTTCAGCTCCATCTGCCCCTTAACTCCCCCCTGCCGGGCAGTGAGCTGACCAAAGAGCCCTTCCGGTGGGATCAGCGGCTGTTCGCCCTGGTGCTGAGGCTCCCGGGGGCCGCCACGGCCGACAGCGAGCAGCTGGGCAGTGTCCCCACGGACGAGTCCGCCATCACCCAGATGTGTGAGGTCACTGGAGGTATGGCTCTCTTTTGAGCTAGCATCACCGGCGCAGCAGGAGCACCCATAGCATGTAGGGGTTAGACATCGTGCTCTAGGATACTTACAGGTAGGCTGCGGACATCGGGGACCGATCACTGAACCTTTCGGCTGGGAGTCGAACACCCGATCCACTACACTAGCCCAACATTTATAATTCACATTATGCAGCGTTAGAAATAACTCAGAGTTACAGGGAAAATATGATTATTATTACTATTAAAAGAATATAGGCCTTAATCCAAAAACAACACAGAGCCCGTTGCTTTCCCCAGGGCGCTCCTACTGTGTGCGGACACAGAGGATGTTGAACCAGTGTCTGGAGTCTCTGGTGCAGAAGGTCCAAAGCGGTGTCGTGATCAACTTTGAGAGGGGCGGCTCCGATCCACCTGTGGCGGGGGAGGGTACGTGGGAAGGTACGTTGGACCGACCGGCCTTGGGCCCAGAACCCTTTTAGTTGAGTGAATTCATGTTCTGAATAAATCTTGAATACTGCACGGGTCTGAACAGGAATAAGGAGTTTTTAAAGTTGTAAACCTGTCGAACTTCTTTGGGTTTGTTTTTCAAAATATTATGACCGCTAGTTGCTAACGCCAAGAAGATTTCCGGCCTAAACAAACTTTAATTTCATTGGTGGCGTGTTAGCACTTGTTCTAAGAATTGTAGAAACTTTTTTTTAGGTATTGCTGTGCCCATAGGTATGTTTGTCTAAAACAAACTATTTTGAGAATGTGAATGCTTATATCAAAGTCTGTTTTACTTTTAACTGTTTGCGTTACAGATGGCTCGGTAGAGTCAAGCAGGTCAGTATCGTTATTCAACTCGCAACCCTGGCACAGCTGCCACAAGCTCATCTACGTGCGGCCCAACCCCAAGACAGGACTGCCCGTGGGCCATTGGCCCATCCCAGAGGCCTTCTGGCCAGAACCTAACTCTCCTGCCCTGGTGAGAGCATGGGACCGACAATTCATGGATGATCATTTTCTGTAATCAATTCATCATTTGAATAATTTATCAATTAGAAATACCAAACCTTTGCTGCTTATTGATTCAGAAATATAATATTGTTTCTTTACTGTTTCTCAGATCCATATATATATATATATATACATACATACACAGACAAAGCAAGACGGGGGGGCAACTGCCAAATTTCATTAATTATTTATACTTTTATGGACTGAAATGAGTCATCAAATATTAATTTTTAAATAATCCGTTGCAGCCTTATAGCCACATTATCTCATCGGATCCATAAACACCCCCATCAATCAGATGCACTTAAACGTTATTTTTGAATATATTGACGTTATTTGCTCCTTTCTCCTCTGTGCTCTGCGGCGCCCCAGCCCCCCCGCTCGGCCCACCCCGTGGTGCGCTTCTCGTGTGCCGACTGCGAGCCCATGGTGATCGACAAGCTCCCGTTCGACAAGTACGAACTGGAGCCCTCGCCCCTTACGCAGTACGTGCTGGAGAGGAAGGCCCCACACATGTGCTGGCAGGTAGGACCAGAACTCACCTGGGCCCACATGTTTGTTTTGCCGTACAGTGGTGTGTGTGTGTGTGTGTGTGTGTGTCTGTGTGTCTGTGTGTGTGTGTGTGTGTGTGTGTGGGGGATTTGACCTAGACTTCAGTCATAGTTGAACGGTTCAATATTACGGTATTCACCTTTAGTGACTTAAGTAACTAAATCATCGATAAGTCTTTCTATATATTGCTTTTAAATTTAAATATAGTTGTTAGGGGGCACCCAGATTTGAACTGGGGAACTCCTGATCTGCAGTCAAATAGCCCCTTTTGTATTCACCTTTAGGTATAGTTAGTTAGTTAGTTAGTTAGTTAGGCAGCAGTGTTAGTATTAGGGTTAGTGTTGGGGAGAGTAATGGGCTTAGTTTTTAGTAATAGGGTGTATAGATATGTATGTGAAATTCCCCAGCATGAACATTAATACACTGGTCACAAGTGTTTTATGTCCAAGGTGAACCTCCTGTAGACTTCTGCATCATGTAGCTTTATAACAAAGTACAGCTTCTAAAAACCAGACGCTGACCTAGACGGTGGTTTTGCTGAACACACCCCTCATGTCGCCAGGTGTTTGTCAGCAGCAGTGGGAAACACATCGACCCGGGCCAGCCCTTCGGCTACCTTAAGGCCAGCACCACGCTGACCTGCGTCAACCTCTTCGTCATGCCTTACAACTACCCGGTGTTGCTGCCGCTACTCGGTGAGGAACCGCATACGCATTCAAAACTACATTAACGTACAGGACATAAGACTGGTGCTCTTTAGCTAAACTATTCCTGGTCCACGGTTTAGGTGCCATCCAGCGGTCATGCTGTATCCCGACAACAACAATCGCATTAAAAAACTAACACTTTGCTCATGTCACGCTACTTTGACTGCCTCTTCAGGAACATACTGTGAATAAGACACACTGACTTCAGTAGCACTGTAGCTAAAAACATGAATTACTTAAAAGGTTTTTTATAAGTCATAACCTCATAGAAAACGCCACATCTTGCATCTCACATTTTGCTAAGCTCACAATTTTGTACTGCCGCTACTAAATGTGTAATAATGTGATGCAAACAAATGCCGAGAGAACAGCGAAGCCCTTTGATGACCAACTGTGATGAAGGGCGTTACAAATAATGATGTCCAAGGCCAAGTACACCATCTCTCTAGATTTGATGAGGCAAGGTTTAAAGAGGGTACCATGAACGAAGGATCAGACACCAGTTCATGCAAATATTAAAAAGTTTATTGAGTAATGCACAGCATCAAATACAATAGCACTAGTCCCACCATGTTGAACTTGCGCACGTTTTAACATAGAAACAGCCAAACGTAACATAAAAAAACAAACACACAAGTACTTAATATAAACCAATATAATCACGGAACTAATTCAACTTGCATCCATTGCCTTCACCAACAGCACCAAACATATAGAAGACAATTTCTTGAATTCCCATGAATGAGGCTGAGATCAAGGCAGCTAAAAAAAGACCAGACCTGTATACATAAAACAAAAAAATCTTAATACTGCTTACGTATTAATTATGCTATCAAATATAATCACATTAGGTTAAAACATGTTACTAGCAGAATAAATGTATTTTAATTGAAAATATTTTAAATTAAATCCATACCTTACTCTTCAGTAGCTCCTAGAAGTTCTTGCAGCCTGTGTTATAATGCTATAATCACAATTGGAGGGTGGGGCTACAACTGAAAGAGTTTGTGATTGGCTGATGATGGCCAATGTAGATCCACCAATGTAGCATTTCACCAATCAGCATACAACTTGGTATGTAGCATCCACTAAGGGACTTCTCCAAACATACTTATTTTCTAGACAGCTGTTCCACGACTGCAGGAATAAACCTTTATTACGCTGCTAATATTGGAATTGTTCATATTAAATCTAGACATATTTATCTCCTCCTTGCAGATGACTTGTTCAAGGTGCACAAGCTGAAACCCAACCTGAAGTGGCGGCAGGCCTTGGAGAGCTACCTGAAGATGATGCCTCCGTACTACCTCATGGTGGGTAACCCTACACGCCTTCTCACGTTGCTTTCACTGAGCACCTCATTAGCACAGATTGTTCGGCGCCCAGGGTTCGTCTCTGTAACATTTTGTGACCCACAGCCGCTGAAGAAGGCATTGAGGATGATGGGGGTGCCCAACCTCATCGCCGACAACATGGACTGTGGCCTCAGCTACAGCGTTATCTCCTATCTGAAGAAGCTCAGCCAACAGGTAATGTAGAGTAGCTCACCTGTGGTCTTAGCGGACTGGGAGGAAAACCGTAGGGAAAATGTTTGGATGTGAACAGTTGTGTGAAAAATCTGTGTGAAAAAATGATTGTGTAAAATAGCAGCTAAATACACGGAAGGTTAGGTGCGTGTTTGTGCCTTTCATGTACTTCATTGAATTACAGATGTTTATAATAAAAACAGATATTTAGTTTTTATTATGTCCATAGAACCCTTTAAAATGCGTCGAAACCGCGCTTTAAAGACAACATTTCCATTATGAACGTTTCAATATTCAGCGAAAGCTCTCGTCCGCGTTAAACAGGCCAAGATGGAGTCTGAGCGTCTGCTGGTGTCGGTGGGGAAGAAGGCCCCCCAGGAGACGGGGATGAAGGTCAGGAGCCTCTCCGGCTCTCTGTCCCTGGCCCACCAGCGGGACTTCAAACAGCTCCTCCAGGGCCTGGCCGGGGAGTCCCCGCTGCGCCTTGCCGACGTCAACCTGAAAGAGTTTGCGGGCTTCCACATCGCGCTGCTCAACAAGGTAGCACCTCGGCTCCGGAGCGACGTTCGCCAAAACGTGTGACGTGTGATGTGTGAGGAGTGCTTGATTTGCTTTTTGAACGTTGCCGCCCGTCCACAGAATCTGAAGCCTCAGGCGTACAGGAATGCGTACGACATCCCGAGGAGGAACCTCTTGGATCAGCTAACGAGAATGCGCTCCAATTTGCTCCGGACGACGCAAAAGCTGATCAGAGGTCAAGACGAAGGTATGTCTTCTAATTAAATTGCTGTTTTTTTCCTACTAAATTGGAGTTTTAGAGTATATTGTCGATGTCGATAGCAATAATTCAAACCTTTGATACCTTTCAAAACCTATCGTAGCTTCTACTGCAATTATGTTTTTCATGATTTGATTGATGATTTTGACAGAAATGTAAACGTTACAATACAGACTCATCACCACCGATTTCATGACATTTGTTTTGTATGATGCAATGTGTTCTCAAGTCACAATTCTCTCCTCCCGTGTTCTTTCTGCTCTCTCCACAGATTATCTCCACAGCATCCCGGTGGCTCAGATGGGGAACTACCAGGAGTACCTGAAGATGATGCCGTCGCCCCTGCGGGAGATCGACCCCGACCAACCCAAGCGCTTACACACCTTCGGCAATCCCTTCAAGCAAGACAAGAAGGTACATGAGGGGGGCCGGATGGGGTTGGGTTTGACCTTCAGCTGAAGGGTTATTCACTAGTCTACCAGTATGCATCCTAGAGCTGCCCAACACTTACTGTACCTACAAGGACATTATCTAAATAAAGTCTCTTTGGATCAAGCATCAAAGCTTAATAGAAGAAGAAAAAAACATAGCGGTTACCATGGTGATGCAAAGTGTCCTCTAACCAGAAATTGAAGGCACACCAACTTAAAGCTGTAGGGCATGATTATGAAAAATGTCTCACACGTTATTACCAGGATATTATATATAGGCTACTAGGTTATTAGCAATTTGTATTAAAAAAAAGTATTGCATGGACACAGGCTCATAAAAATTATTTGCCACTTATGTATTGAAATGGAGCAAGAACTTTATATCGCATGGAACAATGAATCAGTAATAAAGCAGATCATAAATGGCACCAATTATATTATATTAGTAACCTGGCTTCATTTTGCCAGGCTTAACCTGGCAAAATTTCCCGGTGCACCTAGTCTTGCCTCAGTGCACGCCCGTGGCCTGGCACACTGGTCATCTAGCAGGTCCTCTGCTCCCTCAGGGTATGATGATTGACGAGGCGGATGAGTTTGTGGCGGGACCGCAGAGCAAGAAGAGGGCGAGTTCGGGAGACGCCAACTCTGGCACGGCGCTCAAGAGGAGACGCAGCGTGTCCCCGTTGCTGCGGCGACCACAGACTCCGCCCCTCCACGCCAACCACGTGGCAGGAAAGCCCTCACCGGGGGTCCCGTCACCGCAGAGCCCTGCCAAGCTCCTCCCCCAAAACAAAGGTAGGCGGAGCCAGAAAGCAGAGTTTTGGTTGGTAGAATGTGCAGCTGGATAGCGTTTCCCCATACCACTCCCTTGGTTCATATAAGCACTATAATAATAATGACTAATATATTGTCCAATTACAATATATTTTAAATAAGGCTAAATAATACTATGAATGTAACATTAATTAATTCCCCCTCACTAATTAATGTTACATGTATTGTATTATTGATCGTAAGAATGGTAAGAATAATCTGAATATTTCGTTTTCATAATAGCGTTTTTTTTTTTCAATGAATCATTATTGACACACAGTAGCACACTAGCTTCAATATAATGCATCAATGTCACACTGCGTGTATTGCATGTTCGGTTTTATCTACACACACCATTTAGTGACCCTCCCTCCACCCCCTCCTCCTCCTCCACCTCCTCCTCCAGGAGCAGATGGCTCCAGTGTGGTGCTCCCTGAGAGCAACGGGGAGGGGGCCCTGCTGTCCGAGCTCGCTCTTCCCTGGCCCAGTGAGGTGGAGGGCCTGGTCGGAAGCCCCGCCTTCTTGACCCAGGAGGACGGGCCCAGACCAGCAGACCCACCGGAAGAGGGAGACATCTGTACGACGGAGGACAAGACTGACAAGGAGGAGGAGGACGAGGATGAGGACGAGGAGGAGGAGGAGGAGGAGGAGGAGGAAAGCAACGGCGGTCTGGAAGAGGAGAAGCAGAACTGTGAGGAGCCGAGTCCACCGGGTCACGGCGGAGAGTTCGAGGGTTCTGGAGCTGACTCTGCGATTCTGGAAACGATAACCATCCCCCCGCTAGACTGCAGCCAGGCGGAGCTACGGACGCGGGTCATTAAGGAGGTCCGGAAACCTGGGCGCAGTGAGTACTGCAGACACGCATGGCTGGGGTTTAGTTTTTTCCATAGTCATTGGGGGATCTTTTTAGTGTTTTCTTCTTTGCTTCCCGTCCTGACCTCAACCTCTGCCGTCTGCCTCTGTGCTTTCTCCTCAAGACTTTGAAGCGATACTGAGACTCCTGGAGGAAGTGAAGGGGCCAGTGCATGTCCAGAAGTACTTCATCCACCACGCCATCAAAGAAGCTGTCAGGTGAGAGAACCACACCACCCTAACCACCCACCCAGTCTAAAACCCAGAGAGAGAGAGAGGGGGAGGGTCTTCTAGGTTAGACCCTGAATCTTATTTTCTTCCCGTTCCAGATTCAAGAAGCGCGTGTTGATCCAGCAGCTGGAAGAGGCTCTCGTGGAGATGGACGGGAAGCAGACGGCAGGCCCACCGCGGCTCCCCAACGACCACGGCAGATAGTGAAGAGACCCCAGAAATATGAAGAACAGACGCGGCGGTGCGGTGTCGTCGGCCAATAACAACAACACATGTGGGGGGGGGGGCAATGATTAGCCAGGCTAACGGTACACCACCCCCCTCTCCACCCAAGCCGTTACATCACTTCCTGTCCGAGGTGGAGGTTAAGGGGTTTAACCCTGGGGCGGGGGGGGGGGGGGGGGGGGGGACGGATCCTCTGAGGATAAGTCAGAGAGAATATAATCCTCTTCAAGCTATAGACTTCCATATGGCTCCCACCCGGTTTGCGGAGCACACATTTCAGCCACCACGCACACACACACACACACACACTCCATCCTAAGAGGTAGCAGACCCAGCCGCTGTCAGCAGCAGAGGCAGGGGAGCTGCCACCACCCCCCATGACTCGTCTGGGTCTAGGTCTACAAGGCAGCTCCTTAGTATTATTAGTATTATAATTATTATAAGCAAAAATAATAGGGTATCTGTTCAGCTGGTCTGACGTGTTAGCACTGTATTTACAGCCATATAGACTGTAATTATACTTCCTACTAAAGGTTAAAAAAAAAACTACAATGCACTAATGAAGAGTTTGGGCTCACGTGATGAATCTGGTCTACCTCATACTGTTAGCATGATATCCACATTCAGAAAGTCTGGGGTTGCATGGCTGGACGCCACAACTCCACCGTTTGGTGGTTAGATCTCGGACTGGCCGACGTGACAGACCAGCCATAGTGAGTCTCGCTCCATGGTTTATTGACCAACTGTGGTGTCTAATCTGCCACAAGAGCAATAATTGTTTGGTTATTTTTTTTCAATACAACTTGTGACTACGAGGATGCCAGCTGATGCCATGTGGGCGGGGGGAGGGGGGGGGTGGTCAATCTTTTTGTGGTAGGATTCTAGCAGATACTTCAACACCCCTGTAAACCAACTCTTCTGTCCTTCACAAGCAGTGGCACAAGTGCTCAATGGACTCTCTACACAAGTGGAACCGTTAAAACCATCTGCCAGACCAGTTGACAACACGTGTTGAACTTGCACAGCTGCACTCTGCTGCATTTTACACTCTACTGCATTGACGAAGCTTACCAATTTGTTTGGTTGGGTTCCTATTATATATATATATATATATATATATATATATATATATATATATATATATATATATATATATATATATATATATATATATATATATATATATATATATATATATATATATATATATATATATATATAAAATTTCTTTTATTGTGAGTTTGGCAATTTGGGCCTCACTTCTCGCTCTCTCCCAGCCACTTTGACACCAGGTCAGAGGAGGAGATGGA
>OOFB01038264.1:31159-48631 GCA_900323305.1 Trachyrincus murrayi
ATATTTTTTTTTTTTTTTCTCTTTTTTTTGGGTTCCTATTATATATATATATATATATATATATATATATATATATATATATATATATATATATATATATATATATATATATATATATATATATATATATATATATATATATATATATATATATATAAAGATGTAAACTACTTTTTAATGTTCATACAAAATATTGAATATTTTTGTGAAACCCACAAGTATTTTGAAAGAAAAGTTGTATAAATATGGAAGGTTTTATGAATCTTACGTTTTTTAATAAAACAAACAAAAAAAATACATACAAATGCAGAATGTTGTATCCAATTGTTGTGCATTGCAGTATAATCTAACTATAGTGGCCATTTATTGCCCAAAGACACGTATCATTTGAATACAGAATGAGAACCTTCTTTTTATCTTTGCTAATCAGATCATACATCTTGCTAAGGAATCAAAATACCAGAATACCAATAACAGAAATGAGGGGATAAAAATGTGTTACTTCGTAGTTCTGAATAAGTATGCAAGCTGTTGTGAGTAGGGAGCACTTCGGAAGTCAAAGACCAATACAACCCACTTGACCATGCTAATGTATTCACTATATTTTATATATAAAAATCCTTAAATAGTTAATCGATAAACTAAATTGTCCAAGAAGGAAATGCAGTTATGGTGGCAAAATGCAGTCCCCAGTTTAGCTGTACTTCCATGTTTTAAACCAAGGGACAGTGCACTATATTAATAACTGTTCAATCATCACTGGATGTCTGACTGGTTCAACCTCCCCAAATATAGTTGGTCACAAATGATACAGCATGACAAGTACGGGTAATATCCGGTTTAAAATGTAACCACTTCCCCCCCCCCCCAAAAAAAACCCAGCTGGGATGGAGGTCAATGTCACCATGCACATGTGTTTTTCTTTAACAAAAGCTTTAGAATCTAGGAAATGAAATCCACACAGGCAGCCATTGGTTCAAAACCATGTGAGAGTTCTTTACATTTGTACAGCTTGTGGCAAATCTCCTTTGGTCAGAATAGGAGTGGTCACAGCAACGACATCAGAATACAAAACCAAAATAAAATAAAATACATTTGTAAAATCAGTCTGCTTTTATTAAATTAAAAAGTATTTTTAATCTTAACAAATATGAAGGAAAAACCGTACAAATTATCATTACTTTCTAATTTGGGTTCACAGAATCATTAGAGCAACTGTGACACCACTTTCCTCAGTTTAATATTCTCCCATCTTGCCTTGTTTGGATACCCATTGACCAAGCCTTCAGTGCATACAGAATAACAAATTAGACTCAAGACAGTCCGCAGGAAATTATGGTATTCTCTCAAAAGTCAAGTGTCCATTGTTTGATCTTACTGTTGACAATAAATAAATAACAAATAAACTGCAGTGGCTTGGACATAGGCGACGGTTCATGGGACATGCCATGCCCCTCAGTCAAACAACAGATATCAATAAAGTTTCTGCTCAGAAGGGACACGAAAAAATAAAAGGGGCAGACGTCTCCAAATCTTAAGACTCAAAGGGGTTATGATGAATCTACAAAACAAATCTGCCTGACAACAAAATGGAAAGGTTGGCACAATCTGTTGAATATAGTAATGATGAGTTTCATGGAGGGAGAGAGAGAGAGAGAGATAGATAGATAGAGAGTCAGAGAGATGCATGGACAGCCAGCATATTCGTTTATGTACAGGGCCAATTAAAGAAGGGGGTAGGGAATTAATTCTCACTTTGCCTTTCGATCTAGACAAAAAGCAAACTCATCTGGGCATAGAAGAGGACATAAGGCCAGTGTCATTGAAAATGTTCCAGCTTGCGTAGTCGTAGTGGGTTTGGAACAGCCTGTTGGTTGCGGGCGGAGGAGGCCTCCTGCTCAGGGCTGCGGAACAGTACTCTGCCCCGGTGGTTGAAAAGGTAGAAGGACGGGTGGTTCCGGAGTGTGTCAAATGTTCTGGAAGAGGAAATACGAACATGTTGAACATAAATGCACTTCTGGTGTTTATGCACATAAATATCAAAAGGGGTTTGTCGTAAACCAAAAAACCTAAACCATATTTTGCACTGGCCTGTGTTGCATTCAGCACTTTTATCCAAAGTGACTTAGAGTGAATCGTTTTATATATTTGATATATTATACATGTCATTAATGAGCAGGTAGGGGTTAGGTTGCTTCTACAGGATGGCAGAACCTCCCTGTATGTTCTAGATGTAATATTAGTCATTATACAGGTAAAAAAAAAAAGAATGATCAGTTCTGTCATTTTCAATGGGTTCTCCGACAGCTTTTTCCTCCAATGGCATTTACTGAATATTATAAATCATAAACATTCTTCCAAATGATTGAATGTAGTAGGCTACACGGCACATTTCCATGTGTAAATAATACAATAAAGTCCTGATATAATCAGAGATGGCTTCAGTGTGTTGAAGAACAGCATACCTGTTTTTCAACTCGGAAGAGGCGTCCATCTCTTTGAACTCTCCAGCGATATGGACAATACCGTAACAGGTCATGACAAACGACAATAACGTCTGGAGAACAATCTGCGAAAACACGATCAACGAAATTCTGACGATTTGCACAACACGGAAATAATTGTGGGAAGCCATAATATGGGATTAAAAACAACAACTCACATCTATTGGTAACATCTCATTCTCCTTCTCTGTGAGGCGCATGTATGATCGGTCTGAAATAAAGGGGAGAAAAAAACGTCACATAACATATCAACACACGACACTGAACCCAAAAAAAACACGAGTGCTTGTGAACGCAAGACATTGAGAAACCGTGTTCTCACATGCATGATATTAACGAGTTATTTGTGAACATGTCAGCTATGTATGAAAGCCATTGATTCTGGACGGAGCTAAACTGCGCTAGCCGCTACATAGCCGTCAACCCTAAGGCCGCAGTTCGCAGTGTGGCTGGATGTTGTATAACAGCACCGCTCGTCATAACGACGGTGCCGGATTGCTAATAACGACAACAATACCAGGGTCAGCACCCCACCATCGAAACTTACGCTGTGCTGCCGAGAAAGCGGCATGAGCTAAGGCAAAAAGTCCAACTCCGACAATCCCTTTCCAGAACGAGGACGCCATCTTCAACTCGGGCCGATGAGAACTGAACTGGCGTCGCAGTGTAATGACGTCAGCAGCGCTGCAGTGGACGTCCACAGAACAACACAGAACATCGGTGACGAGATTAAATGTACACATTTTACACGAATTGCGTGAGAAAAATGTACAGTTTGTCTTTATTATATTAATAATAAATTTATTTTATTATTGTTATTATATATTATTGTCCAGTCTGCGGTCCAGTTGTATTTATTAATTTAATAAACGGATCCCGCACATTGTATTTTATTTTGAAGTCTGGCGTTATATCCGGTCGAACCACTCCTCTTTCCTGTTAGCTGAAAGTGTAGCTGAAGCGTTTGTTTTGTGAAATTTGGCAAAGATTTTCGTTTAATTGACTCACTGGTCGGGTTTAAGCAACTGTTTTATAAATATGGCAGAGGCACTTCAGAAGAAACTGCAATCGGAGTTGGAGAAATACAAACAGATGCAGAAAGGTAAACGCTATGAGTCGAGGAAATATCTGCCATGCTGGGTCGAGCACATATTTGTCATTTCTAATGTTGCAATCGTGTTCTGTGTAATGGCAGTATTTAGGCATGTGTACACGTATTATTGTTATAACACATTGTTATCCTATAATTGTCATATGCATGTCATTCTTATGCAGATGTCAGTAAAAGCATGTCAGCCAGACAGAAGCTGGAGGCACAGTTAACTGAGAACAACATAGTCAAAGAGGTATGGTTCATGGACATTTAGTCATTTATTTAATTTGGGTCATTGCTGTATTATCATTATTATTATTATTGTTATTATTATATAATAACATATCACCTACATTAAAAAGCAGTTCACTAACGAGCTCCATCAAAAAGATAAACCGGTGTTCTTGTAACTTTCGTTTTAGGAGATGGACCTGCTGGAGACTGCAAACACAGTATATAAGCTTATTGGCCCGGTTCTTGTGAAGCAAGACATGGATGAGGCGAAGGCAACTGTGGCAAAGAGGCTAGAATATATTAACGGAGAGATGTGAGTTGTGTTTACTGATTATCATTACACTTGAAGTAAATGCTTGAAGTAGTTTACTGTAAATAGAAGCAATTCATTTTACTGAATTAGTTTTATATACCAACACAATATGAACCAACTTGTGTGTCTTGTGTTAATATACTACCATTGAGAGGTGTACATGAGTTCTGTTATCGCATTTTAATTTGCATGCATGTTCCATAATATTACAATTCAATATTGAATTGAACAGTAGATTATGTGGATTGTGCAAGTCATGCACACTAGTTTTATACTCGCACATAAGGCAACTTTATTTAAGGCAACTATAACACATTTCATCTATAGTGCTTCACATAATTTTTTTTTAAAGACAATCACTTAAAATAGAAATGTAGTACAAGTATAATACACCAGAATAATACAAACAGAAGCCTTTCGAGCCCTGTACATATGTCATAACCAATTCCTGAGAAACCCAAATGATATACAATTCTCTGCTTTATGAACCTATCAAAGTCGGCCCATATAGGCCTACTTTAAACCTGCTAACCTGAAAGATATTTAGATCACTGCATGTTCTCCAGAATGCAGAAAATCATATAGACTTTATGGAAGCAATTAAGAATGTAGATTCCATTACTCCCTTTACTAAAAAACACATTTTCTGCTTCCTTTCTCTCAAAGTCAAAGGTATGAAACACTGTTGAAAGACATGGAGAAGAAGTCTGAGCAGCACCGTGAGGTCCTGTCCAGTCTACAACAGGAGTACCAGAAAGCCCAGGGTCGCGCGGTTGGCAAAGTCTGAGCAGTAGCGGCCATCTGAATGCATTCTCACACTTGGATGAAACTGTCTTTCTTTGTTTTGTCTTAATAGTTCATAGTTAAGGATGGATGAAAGTTGCAATTTATTTGCAGCAGTAAGAAGTTATTTTTTTGTTTTGTTCTAATAAACCTGGTTGTCATCACGTTAATTCTAGGTTCATTTCCCTGACTGGAAATGACATTTTCTGTGTAAAGGTAAAATGGATTACAGGCTAGGAGATTAAACATGAAAGGAAAACGCAAAACAATGGCGGGTTGCGCATAATTGGTTCTTCCATGGAAAGTGTCCCATGTTGTGTTGGAAGGGGGAAAAAGGTGCACACAGACTCTGCTCAACATCTCAAAGGGGATGGGTGGGACACCTCGGTCGAGTGAAGCGAAGCATTTGTTTAATTACAGGGGTTAGGCAAGCAGCCCACCGGAGCAGATGTCGACCACTGCTGGAGCGCGCACAATGCAGGCGGACCGCCACCTCAAAGCGCGCACACCGACTGGCATTTCTTACGCGTCTATTGTTTACCATTGCAGTTTGAATAGTAATGGGTGGCGTATTGTTTCCTTTAAATTGCAATTGGTATCCAGCGTCGTAAAGTCAAACCCCCATGATCAACCTCCAGCTGAGGACTTAAGTCAAAAGAAGCCACCACTGGCTATGTTCACAGAACAGGCTAATAAAAAACGAATCAAGACCCATTCAATGATATTTTAAAAATGATGCATATGCCGTTAAGATAAAATAGGCCTATTGTTTAAGAAGTGGGCTATCTTGAAAATGTATTTGTCTCAGTTTGGCTCCTATTAAAATAAAATACAATACAATAAAAAAGCCCATGCTTAGAATTCGGCAGCTGTCCAAACGAAAATGTCGACGTGCCAAACCCCCTCCCACCAGATATCTCAAGATCTCTGCTTCGAGTGTGAGGTTTGCGTCTGGCGCGTGGGTCAAGCAGCCCATTAACACCCCAAGTGCGAGGCTGTGTGCTTGCTTTATAGGGTCCCAGCCCGACGCGTGTCAAACGGGATAGGTCTATGTCATATGTTGTAGGCCTAAGCACTTTTTGTTTTAAGTTTAAGGTCAAAAGTTAAGCCAACCTATTATTATTACCGGTATTAGGCTATTATTATTATGCCTACACGTTACTATGCTATATTAGGCTACTTTACTATATATTGATAACCATGTTGTAGGCTTGGCATGCTCAAATTTAATCTTGAATGCTTGTAGTTTACTGTAAATAGAAGCAATTCATTTTACTGAATTCGTTTTATATACCACCACAATATGAACCAACTTGTGTGTCTTGTGTTAATATACTACCATTGAGAGGTGTACATGAGTTCTGTTATCGCATTTTAATTTGCATGCATGTTCCAAATTTAATCTCCACAGAGGGAAAAGATAAAAGATCATCCACAGCTAAAGACAGTGAAGCTTTTCTGTGTTTGAGGGAAGTTTATGTCATTAACATCATGGACATTGTGACCCGTTGCGCATCCTCTTCGTCATGCGTTTACCTGCTTGTGCGCACTCGAGAGATATAGCCGAGTTCCAAGGAGACTTTAATGACTAAAAGTATGCTACTTCACACCACACAATGCGTCAGCTTCATCCGGTGATCGCGGTTAATCGTTCGATCGTCATCCTTTACATCCTGAGTGGCCTGGCAATAGCGTGTACTGTACACAGTGCAAAAAAGTGCTACAGCGTAAAAGGGCATTGTTAAGATGGCAGTTACATAGCCATTGATTGTATTCAGTAACGGTCTAAATATGCATACATAGGCCTACCATAGACCTACCATTGTAAGACTACAAATAAAAATAGCACAATCTTGGAAATATATGGACCTAGTCCAAATAACACGATGACCACTGTATAGGCCGAGTCTAAACATATTAAGTGAAATCACGTCTGCATGGAATTCGTTTGAAACTAGAGTAGAAAATAGCCTACCTCTCTTTTTATTATTTGCACTATGAAAGAATGCAACAAAAGTAGCAGGAGAGGGCCAGAAACCCCAGATTACCTCCCCTATAGAGAAACAAGATAAAAAGAAACATGATACAGATGAAAGAAAAAAATAGAAAAGACTAATTTCCACAGTGGTGCAACACATTTCCGTGTGTGTGTGTGTGAGTTCATGGAGAAGACAAGGAGGTAATTTGAAGGCTTGCTCCATCACACTGGCCCTCAATCAGTTTATATTTAGTTTTGTTATGAATTGAAGAAGAAGTGTAGGCCTGCATGTTTATAGGGGAGTAGGGGATCTCTGTAGGCTATTTTATGGACATGTGTGATGCTTATTGGATTGTATTATGCATGGAAAATATCTAAATAACAGTGAACACAATGTTAAAATGAACGGGACGTGGTTTATTTTCTTTCCATTTGTGTAGATTGGAAACAACACTTAAAAACCGTTTGGACAGCGTGCTTAAAAGTCGCCCATAAGCCTCTCAATGTACCCTTTTTTACACCTTTCACACGGCGCTTCAGATCATAGGAGCAGTTCCTCACGGTATTAGCATTTCATTCAATGTATGCCTACATGAGGAATGTGAAAACTGCAGTATTTTAACCCCATTCAAGTGTGTAGACAGCAATTCACGTAGCCTATACTACACAGGAAATGTATGTACGTTTATGCCAAGGCTAATTCAAAAAGTAAATTGCAGATGTGTGTCGGGTCAGACACAGCCAGGGGAGAACATAAATATAAACGATAAATGACGACATGAACGACTCTCTCTTCTCGCTATTTTACAGCCAAAGGTCATATGAAAAAAAAACATCCAATTGAACTGCTAGGTTTTTACAAAAAAAGGAAAAAATATACAAAAAAATAAACTTTTTTGACTTTTGATGAGATAAAAAACCCACACCTGTTATATAGAAAAATAGATCATTTCCACGGGAAGAAATACAATGCCACATCAGTAAAAAAAAAAAAATACAAAAAAACTGTACAAAATGCTCTACAAGAGTATAGGCTACATATTTACACTTTCCATTGTGTCAAATTATTGATTTGAGCTCCGGACTAGCGGCTAAATAACCTCTCACTGCGGCCACGGCCTCCACACGGGGTCAAAGGTGACGCACTTCGGTTCGGATGAAAACCGCTCCTCGTGGTGGTACAGGTGTTCGGGGGAAGCGGGCTGGCGAGCGGCCAGGAGAGTAGACAGAGTTAGGTCTCCGACAGACGTCGTCGTCAAGGCGTCGTGGAGGTGGGCGGAGGTGGCTGGGTAGCGGATTGGCGCGAGCTGCCTTGGTGAGCCCTCACGTGAGCTTCCGGTAGCACTGTCGTCTTCGTCGTTTTGGATCTGCTGGCTCTTCGTGGAAATGAACTCACCGACCCTCAATAGACACGAGCGCATCCCCTCGCTGTAGGGCTGCTGCTGGCGCTTACACGGTGGACTCGGGCCGTCCTCCGGGAAACCCCTGGGTCGTTTTCTCTTCGCCGAATAAGACTCGACCGCAATCTTGAGGAAATCCACCACACTTTCGAGGATTTCCGCCTTTTCCACCTTGGGATTGTTTAGTTTCTAGATCAGGTAGAAAGAGAACAACATTTGAGTATAGGATTTGATTAATTTGACATGCTGGTAGGTTAAATCAAAAGAAAACCCAACATGGTGATTAATTAGCCACACAGCCTACCTCATTGCAAGTGTTTTCAAGCATCAGAAGTCGTAACGTTTCCAGACTGTTGTTAATGCGATCACGGCGCCGTTTCTCCATTTCTGATTTGGGAACCTGAAAATAATAATAAAAAGGTTAAGAAAAATCACATTTCCAACACTTTTCTGGGTTATAGGCCTAAGCCATGCTATACATTTCGCTGTAAAGTTCTTAGCCTACCCTTCTGTAGTCCTTGTGGCTGTGGAACTCGGTAGTAATGGTTTCCATTGTAAAATTGTCTTGCAGTCACCTTATCTCCACCTTGTTATCTGCACTGGAATTGATAGCATCTTCCAGCTACGATAAATGAGTTTCTCAAGCAGGCAGCCACGCCCCAACTGATAGGCCACTCAAAAGATACGCCCCGCACATTAAGGCATGCTAATTGATGCTCTGAATATCTATAGTTACTACGACTACTTTCATCTCCAACAGGCACGCCATTTCGACCATATAGGACGAAACTATGGACACGACTGGAAAATAGTGTGTACGTGAAATGTGTTTTTATCCATTTAAAAGTATCCAAAGTGAAGGATAAGGCTATCAAACGCAATATACAATGTATAATAAAGGCGGAGTGGAGCAATGGAATTTAAAACCAAAGTTGGAAATACTTGAAGAAATCACCAGAGAAAACCTACACACCCCTTTTTTTCTTAAACTTTTAAGATAATTCCTATTTCACCATCTGGCTTTTTAACTTTATACTTTTAACTTTATACTTTATAGATTCAAGATGTTTATTTGTCACATACATACACGGGGTGTGCAGTGAAATGAAAAAGTGGCAGTGCTCAACAGAAATGTGCAAATGGAAACAAGTATACACTATTTACATTATAAAATAACAACACAATATTTACAGTATACTTGTAATACTTATAATGCTAGTGTTTATTTATCTTATTATGTATACTTTTTATTATGTATATATTTTCTATATTAAAAAAACAACAATATTATATTTTAAAAAAAATGTGCCCTTATTCTGTGAGTCTTCTACGTATTGTGAGCTTGCCATGTCACACGAATTTCACTGTTTAGAATGACCCTGTGTTATACTGTGCAAGTGATCAATAAAACACTTTGGCTTTGAACAATATATAACCATAATAAAATAGGCTATATACTACTCATACTACGCACAAACTAAAAGCATACATTTGATTGGTTCACTGTTCACCAACTTTCTTGAAAATGTATAGGCCTATCATTTGGTAAATAGGCCTACATGTTTTTAGCCTTTATTATTGTAAACATAGGTTACTAAGTATAGGCCTACTACTCAGCTGTGCTATTTGAGTCCCTCTACCTTTAATAGGTCTACTTGCTTGGAAGACAAAGGATAGGCCTAGGCCTACTTTGTGTGTTTGGATGAGGGTTTTTCCACACACATGCATATACAATTCATTTGGATAGCCTTCGCATATTGGGTAGGCCTACGCCTTGACCTCGGCTATACATGCTTTTGTTCGGGTAGGCCTACTTTTTAAAGACTTTTTAAGTATCCAATAGGAATAGGTAGCATAGCCTACTCTATCTGAATTCGCTATTGACCATGGCTACGAGTAACATATTAATAACAATAGACTACCAGGCAGACGACATAAGGAGCCAGGGCTATAGGACCCATTGTTGACATAAACTCGATGTTACCCTGGCAAACAAGACGTCCGCACCTGCCGTGGCGGAGTGTGCCAAATTGTGCGCACGTTGCCAGACGGCCGCGTGCATTCACACCTTGACGACGTGTGTCAAGCAGTAAAGAAGCGTGTAGGCATACAGGCGTAAATATAATTATTTATTATATTTACCGGTGTGATACATGTTCAGGGTGTCATTATGTAGATCTACATTCTTAATTGTATGGAAACGTAGTTTAGATCATTACGAATTATCTTTTTAGTGTTTAGGCCTATTAATTAATAGTTATAGTATATATTATATAGTATGCCTATAAGCCCAGATGAGCGCCACTTTTAAATCAGTTAGGGCTATGCATATGCCTACTTTTTGAATGCTGGGTAGCTTTAACAAAACACTGCATTTATGAGTTTCCTGATCCCTATAATAGGCTAAAGTGTGGAGATAACACCAGGATGATCGGATCATGGGTCGAGATTAGCTGGTCTTTGAAAGACAAAGATATTTCCGTTTAACATAAAGGGCGAGCTACGGCTTAGTCACTGGTGAAGGAGCTCGGGGATAAACCGTGCCAAGACGTTGGACAGACAATTACGCATACTGCTTTCCCACAAAGAGAAATATATGGTTCATCTTCTGTGTGTGTGTGTGTGTGTGTGTGTGTGTGTGTGTGTGTGTGTGTGTGTGTGTGTGTGTGTGTGTGTGTGTGTGTGTGTGTGTGTGTGTGTGTGTGTGTTGGGTGTGAGGGGTGTGTGTGTGTGTGTGTGTGTGTGTGTGTGTGTGTGTGTGTGTGTGTGTGTGTGTGTGTGTGTGTGTGTGTGTGTGTGCGCGTGTGTGCGTGTGAGACAGAGAGGGAGAGAGAGAGAGAGAGAGAGAGTGTGTGTGAGAGAAAGAGAGAGAGAAAGAGACGCGTGTGCTCAACCGGCAATAAAAATAAATACATAAAAGTAAACCACATGCTTGCTTCGAGTGTAAGGTATGACGTCAGCACACGACAAAAGTAGCCTATATTCATATTTAAACTTTGTGAACCGGTTCATGAAACACGGATTATAATTGGATGGATAATAATTCAGAACCAAACGGACGGCAAAGTTTAAAGGCCAATAAGTCAACATTTGGTGCATGGTTTTAAATTCAGCTCGTGTTCCCAGCAGGTTGGTGTTTCATCAAGACAAGCTCCAGGCGCGCACACTTAACACCCAGGTGCTGCAACCCTCATCTCACACTTTGTCAGGATCTAAAATAAACATGGGCTTACCTATGAACCTAACTCTCACACACCCACAGGCCTACGAACATGCAGTCTTCACCCGTCACAAATATTTGAAACAAACCTTGAACCACAAATACATTCAAATATTACATACATACACATATCCATATAGAATATCGGCAGGGTGTATAGCGTTACACGCATATTCGTATCCACGCGTATTCGTCCACGCGTAGGAATCTGTCTGCTCTCACTGTGTCCTTTTTCATCACTTTACGTTATAGGTGTTGATCTGTCACACATCATAAAATGGTTAAAATGGTGACTGGGTTTGCCACGTCAGGTCTGTTCCCACGAGAAAGTATGTTACGCTGGTTCCCATCCTCTCACTTTGGTGGTGTCAACTTCTGCGCGAGTTCTTCACGGGCCAAATTGTGATTCAAGTCAATCATATTCCTTTATTCCACAAATAACCCAATTGGCCTAATAGCTTATTGATAGACCCACGTGTGCAGGGCGATGTTAAAGAATGTAGCCCTATATGTTTTCAAAATGCATGCAATGTTTGAAGTATATATAGGGTCTATAACACGAGCATAACTTAGTATAGCTTTGTCATATATTGATGTCTATGATTGTCAAGTGGAAAACAACACAACGTTCCGGCGAAAATCTTGGAAAAACATTCGACCTACATTCAACCATATCCATCATACCATTCACCGTATCCGAACTACGATTGTTATAAACTCATTTATATACAATTAGATCTCTCTAATGGCAGTATAATCTGGCAGCCATAATGCAATTAGATAACACGTTGAGTTAAGAACGCCTACGTCACTCACACCTCTCAACCAATCTGAGGCCCCCTTTCAAGTCTATATAAGTCTGGGTCCCAGGCCAGATGACACGAGCCACTTTCAAATAGTCACCAAATAGCCTGCTGGTCGACACAATCGGGTCTTAAATTGCATCATGACGAGAAAACGAAACTTAAGCCAAGATGAGAACAATGGGAGAAAGGTAAAGAGAATTTATTTTATTTGTTGATGATTATAAAGTTACTTCTATTTTGTTGATGCTTTAAATTGACGCACCACATATCTCTCAGAAACGCGCATCACACAGTGCATTTCTAATGACAAAATAAAATGTCAAATAAACGTCATGTTAATGATGCATCAACTTTTATCACAGATCTTGAAACCAGTTGTGGAGAAAAAGAGAAGAGACCGTATCAACCAGAGTCTTGGGGAGCTGAGGACCTTGTTATCACGCTATACATCCGATGCTGTAAGTAGGCCTATAGGCTATACTTTGCTACCTGTGTATGACTTATCCCTATGCATATGTATCCTTCAGTTGTTGTTGTTGTTGTTGTTATTGTTATGACACGTGGATTTAACGTCCTATTTCATTCAACCAACAGCGGTTACAGAATCCCAAAATAGAAAAGGCAGAAATCCTCGACCTGGCCGTGGAGTACCTACGAACCTGGACAGATGGACGGAGCAATGGTGGGTGAAAGAATACTTTCTGTAGCCTAGCTCAATTGTGTATGGGTGGTTTCATTTGTAGCCTTCCTTCCGAAAAAAACCATATGTAAAACCTATATGTATTTCCCTCGAATGCATACTAATTAATTCTACTGTGTATTATTTCACGTTTTACAGATTGTACCAATAATAACTGTAGTACGAAGAATGCGCAACGCGTCCCCAGCATGCGCTGCCTGGATGCGCACTCCGTTGACTCCAGCGCCTGCGCTGTCCCCATGGAGACGGCAGGCATTTATCAATGCATCGCACAGCTGGACAGCTACATGCAAAAGATCACACTGGCACAGAGCACGGGCCTCATTCGGGAACTCAAACACTACATGGACAACCATCCGAACAACGCGGACGCAGAGCACCATTCCTCGTCCTGCTTCACAGATCTCGCTCACAGAATGAACGGAGCAGCCGCTGAAAAAAGTGGGACAAATGGGCCAACGGCGGATAAAGTCCCCTGCAACTTCAAAGAGAGACCGTCCAGCCTAATGTATTCGTTTAACAACTCTGTAGGCCTACACCACGACTACCTCTCTCCGCCCCCCTCACCATACTTCGGTTGTCCTTCCTCGACATACACTAGCCCGCCCCCCTTCCCCCCCATCACCTGCCACTTCTCCTTCTCTCCCATGGCGACACCTCTCTCTCCCAACACCTCTTTTTCCGCCCCCTCGTGGCCCACCACACCTTCTGTTAGTCTTTCTCCCACCCACTCTCTTTCTAGCCCCGTCTTCAACTTCCCTTCCCCGACGACAACTCGACGAAGGCCTTCCCCTGTTTTCACACCCAGGGAAAGCCCACCAACGAACAGTCCCTCCGCCGTTTGGAGACCATGGTTCTGAGGAACCTGAGCTCTGGGTGGCCTTGTGCTGCTGGAGATGAACGAGGCTATGGAGCCACCTAGTGGACCTCAACCGCAATGACTTAAAAGAAAAGACAATTGGTGTGCATAAAGTCGCCATCATGTGGTATACGGGTATACCTCAACCAAGGCCCGTTGATTCGGTATTATTATTATTATTATTATGTATATAGCTCAACGTTCAAATCTGTATGTATTATATATTTTTTTATTGTTAATAAAACAAGCTGGATATGATTAATTAAATTAGGCTGTGTGTCTTGTCTGATCTATTCGATTTCATGATCTTCATTAGCTAAATGGTAGCTAATTGGTTACGCAAATTGAACATGTACAGTGATTCAGCATCACCAACTTTGCAAACATTAAAAAAGTAGGCCTACTGAACATGTTGATACATAACAGAAGTAGCATAACAGCATCAATATTTAGTACGGGCATGTCGTGCACAATGTAGTGTAGCCTATGTGTTTAATGCAACCTTATGATGACTGTTGACTGCACGATATGAACCTTTTCACAGCATGTTGAAAACACACGCCAAAGCCACGTGTTTTGATTTAGGTGAAATGTGAGTTGTGTAACCCTCCCTGTCAATGCGATTGTAATCCCCACATCAATGAAAGATATCTTCTTACAACAGTGAACATTTCAACCCCTCTGAGAGAGTTGGCTTCCCATGCCAAAGACAACATGAATGGAATGGTTTACCTCCAATGTTCTGCTACTCTACAGTTAGTAGTAGTTTAGCGCTGTTCCGCTTGTGGCCAGTAGAGGGCGGCCTCAACACAGTTTAGCTGACTGGAGACATCCCCAACTGACCTCAAAATAAGATAGCCAGTCATTTATCTTAAATAGAGAACGTATTCTTGCTATTCAATCAACCGTTTATCCACGTTGATGGAATAGAATGAATATTCGCTCATCTTTTTGCTCTCTCTCTCTTCTCCATGTCTCGGATAAATGTTCGACCCACTCTTTATCTGTTGTCAAATCTCTATTACAAGCTTTGAATATTTTCTGCAGGGCGGCACAGAGGGATTTGGCTTCAGAAAACAGAATTTATCACATGATAGAACATGTCTTTGGATAATGGTTATTTTTTCCCTTCTTCTCGTTGCTTCCAGAGGCACCGAAGACGATCTTTCTGTGCCAGTGCCATTAGTTAAGAGGCGGCCATTGTTCATTGTCAGATAAATGAAAGGGCAGGCATATCACAGAGTTTTAGATTTTCTGCACTGTCTATCTGGAGGGGTTTGATCGTTCTCCAGGGGCCGCATGAAACGAGAAAGGTGCACGCGAGCTGTGGAGGACATTTACCGCGGCAGGAGACATAATTAAAAGGGAAAAGGCTCACCTCTAGGAATGACCTGACAATAGTGTTAAAGCCCCTAGTATTTTCTCAGGGCACGCTGATTACAGCTGATCCTGTTACCGTCTTTAATCATCATCCTGGGTGCCGTGAACGAACCCTGGTGCATTCCTGATTTGACAAAAAAGGGGAAGGGAGGGAACATGAGGGAAATGTAGCTTGGAGATGCCAAGGGCTTTCTGGAAGGCCTGGATGAGTTAATTCATGATATTGTCACACTATGAACATGTATTAGAGCCCACACTGTAGGCCCACCAAACTGGCGTGGGGTTAAGGAAGTCGATGGTCGATGGGCCCTTTCCATGGCGGTTAGGAAACAGCCAGCCAGACCCTTGGGATGGCAGTGGTCCAATATTTCACAGGTTTTCACGGTTGGGTGGGAACTAACTGTCATGTCAATTTGGGATTTGTTCAGAAATGAACATAGGAGTCATAGCTGACTGATTCAGTGACTCATATAATGCAAACGGGAGTGCAATAGATTTGCATTCATGATTCCACTTTCCTTATGGAAGTTTGCTATAAAAACCTGTTTTAATTCGACAAACATTTCCATTTCTCCTTTCTTCGTTCCATTCTGCACTCTGAACAGTTTGTGTTCTTCCCCGTTCTGGATGAAGAGCGTTTTGATGTTATTGGCGGCACCATTTCCAAGAGAGACAAGTCTGACATGTTGGATTGGCTGTGTTGTTTTCTCATTCCTGATCAAGGACGACAGCCCCAGGCTGAATCACAACTCAGAGAGCATTCAAAAAACCTTTCCAGCTGTGGTTGACACCGCCCAAATGCAAACCAAACAATGTCATACTGGCCCCAAAACATGCATATGTTGTTATTATTTGATTGTAATTTTATCTTGTTTTTGTGATGCTTTGTCTATGTGAAGTGACTTTAAATGGATTAACCCCAGGATCCTAAAATATATTGCAGTCATTGTTTTTGTCACAGAAGTCTCATTTTCTGTTGAACTGAAGGACTGCTGCTGCAAGTCAAGAACATCAGCCTCTCTCTCTGTGGAAGGAGGGCATCTCTATCTCTCTCTCTCTCTCTCTCTCTCTCTCTCTCTCTCTCTCTCTCTCGCTCTCTCTCTCTCTCTCTCGCTTCCTCTCTCTCTCTCTCAAACCCACATGTCAATCCTCAAGAATGTAGATCTGTCACTACTCACAACTTAATATCATTTTTTCATTCAGTTTCTTTCCTCTGCTCTCTCCATTTCTTGTGTTCCCCACTCTCTCCATCTCTCTCCCCCTATCGGACTCTCTGCAAGGTTCTTTGAAGTAAAAGCAGTAGAAGGCTCCCAGACTGTAGAAAATTACCCGAAGACAGAGTCATTTTTGACATAAAGTCCTGAGACCATCTCCCCCCCCCCCCCTTTGGTGTGTTTAATCTGGGGCCTGTGGGAGACGGAAGCAATGACAGACTGATGGGGCCTGTGGACACGCTTCCAGGGCTGCAGCCACAGAGAGCAGGCGCAGCCAGGGGCCAGGAGCCAAGGGCCCGCTGCAGATAACTCAACGCCAGGTACCCTGAGCTGGGCCCCGGCTCCCCACCTCACCCACGACACTGAGGCCATATGCTGCAGGGTCCAGGTGATGTGTCCCAGGGTCCAGGCGATGTGTCCCAGGGTCCAGGAGATGTGTCCCAGGGTCCAGGCGATGTGTCCCAGGGTCCAGGCGATGTGTCCTCAGGGATGTGTCCCAGGAGATGTGTCCCAGGGTCCAGGAGATGTGTCCCAGGGTCCAGGCGATGTGTCCCAGGGTTCATCCATCAGATGGGTTCCACTTCCGACACCAGCATCCAACTTCACTCATGCTGTCATGGACTGCTTCCTCTACTAACAGGTACACCCTTTTATCTTCTAATTAGTAAATCCCCCCCCCCCCAGTTTTATGATTAATGACAAACTCAATATGTGAACTAAATATTCATCCATCTTTGATAGAATTCAACTTTTTTTTTGGAGAGGCCAACAAAGCAAAAGACAGGAAAATTAGAGGTCATTAAATTCTACTCTGTAGTTGGCCGGAAAATCTGAGCATCCCGAGAACTCCCGGGAGCCTCATTGTCAAGGAAACAAGTTTAAAGTGGCAGGAAGTAACTCGAGCCAAACAAGGGGGGGGGGGGGGGGGGAAAAAAAAAAAAAGTGGGGGGTTTTTTTTTTGGGGGGGGGAAATTTTTTTTTAAAAAAG